>WOFM01001685.1:0-81431 GCA_011428145.1 Ericerus pela | reverse complement strand
TGATGTGGTCCTGGATGCTCTCGTTGCCCCGGCTGTTGTAGCCCAGCTGACGAACACTGGTACTGTGGAAACAGCAAACTGGTTGAATCCTCTTCTCTGCTCCCGCTACTTAGTCTGTTGCAGGCAGGTCCACTATGGAGGTGCGGTTCTGCACCCCCTCGTGCCTTTTCGAATTTAGATTTGACCCAGATTCGAAATTGACTTTGAAGTCAAGTAATTTTAGATTTCGATTGACAAGAAAAACTTTACGAATTGCCACCCTGATGGACGAAATTAAAAGAAAAATGTCAACTTTCACTTATTTCGTTGGCTCCAAAAGTAGGCACAAAACCCCACGAAACTAGGGATAATTTTACACACACAATTCGCGATTGATTAACAGGAACATTAAACGGTGAGGGAAGCCCCCTCCGAGTAAGTTTTTATAATTTTTGAGAGGAAATTTAGTGGCCAAAAACAACACTTTCGAGGCAAAAACTCTAAACGGCGCGATCCGACTGCTAAAATTCAACTAACTATAGGCTAAGAATGTAAGGATCGCGCCAAGCATCGAGAGAAATTTCCACCAAAACTCACCACCAATTGCATCGCCTCGTACACATCTCTCACTACAAAATCACAGCCAATCCTGTGGAAGAAGATAAATTATTTCGGCCGTTGCATTTGAATTTAAACTTTAACGTATTTTTCGGTCCGTTAGGCGAGCAACCGAACGGACCGCCGAAGTTTAGGCAAGCCATTACAGGTATCGAACATAGGCTATTGTGTAGGTGTACGAGATTCGCGGCTAGGCTAAGTGGCGAATAATAAAAATACGGACAGGCGAAACATGTTAAGAACTGTGTAGCCTAGCTGCGTACGAGAGAAAATACGTAGGCGAGAACAATATTATTTCGACGAAGTACGTATATAATAATTCGAAAAAATATTCCGGCGAATTCGTGTGTGTAGAAAGGGGAATAACATTTTGGAGAAGAGAAAAAAAACAGGGGACCAGAGACGGGATTAGACTTAATTTATTAATGGGAAAAAAATACAGGTCGGACATCTCATTAACCCCCCCCCCCAAATTTTGCGAGTGGGACACGAGGAAATATTTGGAAAAGAGAGGAAAAAAAAAAGGAAGGAATTGGTTGAGGGACGTACCGAAATTCATGTTGAAAAGAGGTAACATACGCAAAAGATATATAAAATGAATTCACAAAATAAACAAACATGTATTCTTAAAAAAAACAAAATAGGCGCTCGCCCTCGGCTGGCCCCAGAGAGGAGGCTAGAAACAAACAAATTAGGATAACGACGAAATTTAAACCGAAAAAAAAAATAGAGAAAAATAGAAAATGACTCCGCGCCGACGAAAGGAAAGAAAAAAAACTGGTTATCATTTACCGGCCGCACGCTTAAAGACTTATGAGGTCTTTTACGAAAATAATAACAAATATAAAAAAAACTTTTTTAAAAAAAATACATAGCATCGACTGGGCGAAGGAACTGATAAGTGCTTATTTACATACTTCGAGCAATTGCCTTAAGGGAGATGGTCGGCCTCCGGGTTGATTCAATACATTCCCGTTTTCGGCTCGTAGAAACCTTTCGAGACGAGTCCCTTGTCGTCGATGAAGATGATATCACCCCTGTCGCCTCGGGCCGGACGTATGGGTTGCCTGTAGCACGTACTTTCTGATGAAGGACTGTCCTAAAATGAGGCGGTTCTGGTCAAATCTCTCGTTCTTGATCACGTACACTTGTTCGTCGATGAAAGTGTCCCAGTTGTTGTGAAAATTGAGGAACAGGTGGACGGCCTCGTCACTCTGCGGAATCCGTACATTTCCGTACGCCAAATGGCCTACGTATTTCGGCACCTTCGTTCTCGTCAAGTCCCCGGCAATTTTGGGGCTGGTTATGGAGTGAATTAACGACCAATCGACGTGCACTAGGGTCTCGGTCTGCTGGAACCCGCCATTCAGGAACCCCAGCCTGATGATGAAGGTGCGCGGCAGGATGGCTTTCAATTCACCTTTCGTCATTCGGCGTGGTATGGGCGGTGCGGCGGGAGTCTGGTTTTCAAGGCTCTTGGTCCTAACCTGGACAGACATTTCATCTTCATTGGGCGGAGAGGTTGATTGTTTTGGTGAAAGGGATTCATCACGGTTGGGGGGAGTGTTGGGTCGTTCACGGTCCTCCACTTCCATCTCATCCGCCCATCGAACTCGTTTTTCAGCAGGTGGTGTGTGCGCGGGCGGCTCTTCCACCTCCAACGTCGAGTCAGGGGATGGAGTGGTTGGTTTTTTGATTCCCTCCGCAATTTTTAGCAACGCGGTTTGTTTATCCCTCATGAGTCTCTCGCATAATTGTCTGAGCTCCCTCTCCTCGATCTGTTGACGGGCGTAGATTTCTTCGTTTTGAATCGGAAGCACTTCACGGATCCTGTTCCCTTTTTCCAACACATGCCGGCATGCTGGTTCGACACTTTTAATCGTGTTTTTTACGTGTTTCAGGTTGACTTGGACGTCGACTATCGTCTCCATCACACCGACTAGACCTGGTACGGGCTCTTTTGCGTGTTTAATCTCGCTGTTTAAAATTAGGCGGCACATGTCGAGTTCATAATTTATTACCTCGAGGTCTCTTACCGTGTTCCCAGTTGCCGTCCATCGGACGCCGGCCCTGTCGTTTAGGTCGAGATCCATCACTTTATCATCGCGCACGGCCATTTTGATTTCACGTAATTTTCTCGCGGATCGTTATATTTAGGGATTACACAATTAGAGATTCACTTTTTCCAGCACGGTCACTTATTGTTTCACTATTTTCGAATCTATCGCACAATGCCCGTTTTATTTTGTTATTTTTAACTGCCAATATCATTTGTAGCCGTCGCGTGTCGAACTTAAATCACGAATGACGTTGTTGATTTATTTTTCTCGTCTGGCTGCGGGTCTGTGCTCCTGTGCCTGTGCTTATCGGTTCATCGATGTTTCGTTTCATCGTTGCCTTTTTCTTGATTATCTTGCCAGATCTTATCGGAGCGCTAGTTGTCGTGGTTGGAGCAGGTTCGGTTGACTGTTGGAACTCGGGCCTAGACTGTTGGGATCGCATCAATTTTATGTGGCGGATATTTCTTTTAATGACTTGGCCATTTTCGTCCTCCATCTTGTAGGCGCCATTTCCGGTTTCCCCAATGATGGTGTACGGGCCGATCCATTTGAAGTTCAGTTTCGCAACTATCCCTTGTTGCTTGTTGGACAGGGTGAAGTTCTTGACGAAGACTCTCTGTCCTGGTTCCAGAGATGTTATGCGAGCGTCCTTAAGGTGGTTTGCTCGGCGTCTTTCGATGACCTTCTTCGAGTTGGCTCGAGCTTGTTTGAGGACTTGAAGATACTCTTCGTTTCACATGGGAACCGGATCGCCTTCTACATCGAGCTTCACTCCTTTCATAAGTGTGATAGGGGTGAATTTTGTTGTTGCGTGCTCGACGTAGTTTAGCCTATGTTCAATCTGTGGGATGAACATGGACCACCTCGAATGCTGCGTCGGACAGAATATCCCGAGGCAATCTCCTATCGTCTTCATCCTTGTTTCGACAGGGTTGGAAGATGGAGTGTAGATTGAGGTGAATCTCGGCGATACGTCTTTTTTCGTCCAGTGATCTGTCCAGAATTTTGAACTAAATTGCGGACCGTTGTCTGACAATATGCTTCGTATTGGGCCGTATTCAGCGATGAATTTCTCCATTGCCCCAATGCATGCGTTTGTCGAAGCAATCTTCACTGGGTAGAGGCGGGTAAGTTTTGTGAACACGTCCATTATCACAATGATCTTGGACACATTACCCCTCCCTCGCGGCAAAGGGCCGAATATGTCGATTGCAACCAAATCTCCGGCATTTTCCGCGACAACGGAGTTGAACCCGCTCGTTAGCGTGGTGTTTGAGTTTTTCGCTTGTTGGCAATCGATGCACCTGGCGCAATACTTTTCGACATCTTCTTTGCAGTATGGCCAGTCAAAATGTCGGCGAACGATATCTAGCGTTTTCCGGGCGCCAGGATGTTGGTGATTCTCATGGTAGAATTGTATGAGGGCTGGGCGAATTTCTTTCGGAACGAGCATGCGGGAGATGCTATCCCTGTTTTTCCAGTAGACTACACCCTTCTGGGTTTCGATCCTAGGAGACTTGGACTCTACCAGTCGTGTGATTTCAGGATCGTTTTCTTGCATCTCTGGCAGGTTTCCTAACAATTCTTCCATGGAGATTTCCCCGCGCACGTCCGTTAACATAACAACCGTCATTAGCTCGGCTGGTTGGTGGTTGATGTGATCGGAGACTCGGGTGAATCTGCTGAGTGCGTCGGCCGCGACGTTATCTTTGCCAGAAATATGTTTTATTGCCGAGATGTTGTACATACACAGGTATTCTCTCCACCTGGCAACTCGTGGTGATGCATCTTGATGTTGGAGAAGATGCTGGAGAGCCTTGTGATCTGTTTTTACTTCAACATCTCGGTCGACGAGAAGATACTCGCACTTTTTGAATGTATATATTATTGCGAGTAGTTCCTTTTCGTAAGGAAAATAATTGCGTTCAGCGCTTTTTATAAGCCGGCTGACCATCGCAATGACTTTAGGGACTAATTCGGTGGTGGTCGCTCCGTCTTTTTTGACAGAACGTTCTTCATACTGTAGGACCATCCCGGAGATAGCCACGTCCGAAGCATCAGTGATGACGACGAATTTCTTGGTCCAATCGGGATGGGCCTGCATCACGCATTCCGCAATCTCGTTCTTGAGCCTGCGGAAAGCCATTTCCTCCTCCACATCCCACTTGAACGGTACAGTCGATTTAGTAAGATTATGGAGAGGTGCTGCAATTTCTGCGCATTTGACAATATGAGCGCGATAGTAGTTCATCACACCGAGGAAGCTCTGCACCTCATGTTTATTTCGAGGCTGCTTGAACTGGTATATTGCTTCGACGCGACGCGGATCAGGTTTGATCCCTTCTTGATTGATTATATATCCGAGGTAGTTGGCGGACTGTTGGAAAAATGAGCATTTATCCAACTGGATTGTGTGTCCCGCTTCATGCAGTCTTTCGAGCACGATTCCAATATGTCGGATATGTTCTTCGATTGTGGGAGAGAAGATAAGTATGTCATCGACATACGCTGTTACGAAATCATCAAGGTCTCCGAGAACCGTTCGTAGTGCCGCAATGAATGCTTGCATGCTGTCCTTCAATCCAAACGCAAGCGTTTGGAAGACATACGGCTGACCCTGAAAGCTAAAGGCAACGTACTCCTTGCTTTCTTCGGCTAGGCCTATCTGCAAGAATCCATTTCGCAGGTCAATTTTGGTGAACCACTTGGCACCATAGAACTTTGTTTTGATCTCATTTATAGGGGGCACCGTATCTCCCCGGATGCTCATAAATTTATTTATCGCGCGCGAGTCGAGACAGACTCGCACTTCTCCATTCGGCTTTCGATGCACCGCTAGTGGGGATATGTATCGGCTAGGAGCTGGTCTGACGATGTCGTCCTTGATCCATCCATCGATGATTTCCTTCACACTGGGTACTTGGGCGTGGGGGATGGAGCGACCATTGAAACGCATTTCCTTGACCGGCTCTTTCATCACGAGTTTGTGCGTGTAGTGTTTGCACCTTCCGACACTATGTCGAAAGACTTCGTGATGCTTCTTCAGTATGTCGATGAAGGTGGCCTTATACGTGGATGGCAACTCGACCTTCTCGATAATGTTGTTAATTTCTGTTCGGCCGTCAGTGGAATTGACTCCAGCAACGCAACCTGTTTGGTCTGGGACCAATCCGCGGGTTCGGAACCTTTGAATTGGATTCTCTCCTGACCATCGGGTGTCGTTGTGGTGAACGTTCTCTTGATAAGGCATGGAACGACGTCGTATTCCGCCATGAACGTTCGGCCTAACAGGAGCGGTGTGTTGAAGTTTTTCACCACGCGAACCGCGGTGGTGTACATATGCTTGCACCCCTTGTCGTCCGTCATCGTGAAGGATATCACTGCTGTTCCCACAACAACGATGGCGGTACGGCCAACACAAGGGCCTATTCGATAAGAGGGCACTTTTAATCGGTGGAAGCGTGTTTCTGGATGCTCCTTCTTCATTTGCTGTAAGGCTTCAAGCGTCATGATGGAGTACAATGATCCTATATTGAGGAAGAAGTGGTAAACTTTCTCCACAATGCCTATTTCCACAGGGATGTAGAAGGCAGGAGGTAAGTCTTTGACCCGGTATTTGTTCGGGATCTCCACGGTCGTTTCATCCTCTAGATCCTGTAGTGTCTCCTCCATGACGTTGCCACAAAGAAGGCGTGACTGGTCAGCCAGTACACTGATGCATACAGTCGCTGCCCCAGAATCCGCTTGGGTTTTGACCCCTATTTCTTGGATCATGTTCGTGGCGTTTTCGTCTTGGCCACCAATTGCTTCTTCAGTACTCGACTCCTCGGGTGGTATCTCGACTGGAGTGTATTCTTCCGCAAACAGCTTCCTGACAAGCATCGAGGAGCTGGTGTTGACTTTCCTGTCGATTGTGTTACGGATAAGTTCCGTCAGCTTGTTGTCGATTCTCGCGACTTCGTTTTTCGCATAAGTTGGAGGAGTGGGGAGTGTTACCTCCAGGGGGTCATTTACCTTGCTCGCACTCACTTTCAGGGCTGGATCGACCATCAAATGGCGTTCCAGGTCGAGTAGGTACATCCTGGGGCATTCCCCTCGAACTCTCCACATTCGGCTGTTGGCATTGCGGATCCTTGCTCTGTACACCGGTTCTGCTGCCTTCGACAGGTTAGGCGCGATGGTGCACAAGATCAGCTGTTTCGCCTTCTTCTCTATAACGATTAGGCGAGCCAACTCCTGTAGTTTGTCTTCAAACGCTTGATCTTCATGGTCCGGATGGAGCACAAAGTGCTCGTCGAAACAGACGATGATCATGTCGTTTTCCTTGATTCTGGACAAGGCGCTCGCGTAGAGTTTGGCGATGCGATTGTTGTTTCTCATATCCGCTATTTTATTTCCCAGCGTGGCTGCATTCGACAATTTAGATTGCATCAGCCAGCTGAGAGCAGATCCGTCTCCGAGAACGCGGTATTCCTTCCAGTCGGGAAGTTGCCCCGTGTCATGAAGAACTTTTGTCTTGTTCGAGTCAGGTTTCTTCTCCCCGTTGAAGGAAGATTTGGTTGATTTCTGCACAATTTTGTTTTGAGGAGGGCGGTCCGTATGGGCAGTTACAGCCGCCGCGAGTCGTTTCCCCAGTCCGTGTCCGATTCAGGGTACGTGACGTCGTACTCGTCTTCCTCGTTGTCCTGGACCACATTAACAGAATCCGACTTGGTTTTTGTCGTTGATCCGTCCGTCCTTGGTTTAGCTGGATACCTGGCGTTGTTTTCTGGCGCCGTCCAAATTCTTTTGGGCATTGGCGCTGTTGCTGTAGGCGCAGACGTTGGACCGTACACCGATTCGACGAACTTAACCATATCGATAAATCCTTCCAACGTGTGATACGCTGTTAGCGGTACATGAGGACGGAGCCACATTGGCATCTTCTCATGGATTGCCTGGATTATGTCGATAATCTGCACGGTTTGATTCTCGTGCAGCTTGGTGTAGCAGTCTATGATAAAGTCGACTTCTGTTTTGTAGCGTGTGGCGTCGTACTTGGCTGCTAAGACCGTTCGAGCCTGTCGGCTTCGCGTGGCGTGGTTCCATTCCGTAGCAAGGAACTTCTGTCTGCACGCGAGGTAGCCCAGGTGATACGGATACCCCGATGCCGTCGGAAACTTCTCGCGGTCAAGTCGGTTTTTGAAGACTTGAGCCCGCTGGAGATCGTCCGACATGCTGCTCGTACAGTTTTCACACTCCTGGATAAATACCCAGGGGTTTCTCGGGTCCCACGCGCCTTGGTATTTAGGCAAGTGGTATGGGTCGAACACTCGTAGATTCGTGTTTTGGTTTTGTTGCGGTCTGCGTAGTCCCGTCATTGGGGGACCTTGGTTTAGCGTCGGTTGATTATCGCCGTGAATATTCCGCTGACTGGTGATTGGATCGTTTGCAGTTCCGGCTTGTGACGCTTCAACACCTGGACCATACAAGGGAGTACGAGATACTCCTGAATGGTACGTTTGGGGGTAACCGCGCAAGTATGCCATTGGGTCGTACCCGTTCCCCACAAAGGCGGCAGATTCCGCCCCTCCCAAACTGTGAAAAGACGACAGCAGGGGTGGTACCGTTTGTGATGCGACTGGCACTAGGCTGTTTGATATGGCGGCGTTTGTGAACGGTGTCATTTGTGGAATTACATTGCACGCGCCGTTGGTTAACCTGGGATCAACCCCCATAGTGATGAACGGGTTGCTCATCACTGGTGGCGGATGGTTGACCCAGAATGGCGCTGTCGTTGTTGGTGGTTGCAGATCAGCTCCGCCCTGCTGGATGGACAGTCTGCGTGGTATACGAAGCAGATCCGTTCGACTCAGATTGAGAGGCTCGTCATTTCGTTCGGCTCGTTCCTCCAATGGAATATCGTTGTTTAAGACATCCACAATGGCCGATGAGCGAACATTCACGTTCCTCTCGAACTGGTCCGTATTTTCGGGGGCAGTAGCAATCGATTCGGAGATAACGTGGTGAACGGCGTTCTTCTTTATCTCGTTGATTTCCTTTCGGAATCTCTCCATGTCAGCTTGCATCTGCTTGAGCTGGGCGCAGGATTTGCGGTACTGGTTCTGGTAGTATTCCATACCGTCCTGGTACCTGGCTCTGCTTTCTCTCTCTTGTTGGTATCGGGCCCGATATTCCCGATTTTCGTTAAGTAGTTCTTGGACGTGTTTGGGAGTGGAGGACAACAGTGGGGTTGACTGAGTCGTCGTCCTTTTGTTGTTGCTCCTCCTCCCTTGGTGCGAGGTCGGACCTGTGGGGCAAACTCAGGCGAGGTCCTTGCCGCTCCTCCATCTCTTGATGTAGGTAGGTCGCAGCGGTTATTGGCCTGTGTTTTTTTTTTTTCAAGACGAACTTTTCTCCTTTAGCAGTTTTCCGGTCGCGCGCGTTTCGGAACACCCTGTGTACCACGGCGCGTTTTTCGAACGCCTGGTATTCCGCGTTATCGGGCTTATCGGCGATGTTTCGGGTCACTGGTGCAGTAGGTCAAGTCGCTCGTCAGCGGGGCTTTTCGAAGTGTGGACGGCTACTGTTGCTGATAGCACTCGACGTATTTATGAATGACGAGTGTTTTTTTTTTTTTTCGTGCTGAAATACAATTGATTTACGTATTTTACGCGATTTACTTGGGAATATTACGTCCGAGAATGGATAGCCGTTCGTATCGTATTTATCGAAAGGTTTTCTTTTGTTTGTAATTCACGATAAACGGGCCAGCATCTATCGCGTGGAATGCGGAAATATTTTATTTTATTTTTTTTTTTTTCAAGGTTCGTCGTCCTATTTAATTTACGAAAATACTCTCGAACACTTTTTAATTCGGGATGAGAAATTACGAATGTTTTTTTGATGTCGGATTGCGGCTATTGTTTTGAGGGCTTTAAAATACAGTGAAGTTGCCAAATTTTTGCCGCGTCCGATTTATTCTTTTTCCTTTTTTTTTTCGAGAGTAAAAGTTTATTTTAAAATGCGGGAATAGTGTATAAAAGAAAACTGAATAAAAGAAAAAAAATGACTAGAAAAAAAAATAAAAGGGTAACCAAAAAAAATGTAGATGCCGAGAGGGGCCACAGGTGATGTTAATTTAAGAGCTGGGCAGACAGAAGTTAAACTAAGTTAATTAATTTTTCGTCTGGGAAGACCTGTGGTTACTGGGGGATTGGGGTATTTCGGCACGACAGCCTATAGAAAGGAAGTGTCGCCGAAAAATTTGCCAAAAATTATAAAGGCACCAAATTTTAATTATTTTGGACCTTCAGCCTTGCTCAAGGGCTGGGGTACATACATACACAATAAATAAATAATGAAAGAATGCAAAATACACAATAAATAAATATGCAAAATAAATACACACAATAAATAAATATGCAAAATATGAAAAAAAAGATATCGAAAGGATTTAAGATTTCGATTTATGTGCCGAGCACAGAGGCTTGTTTATTTTTATGGGCCAAAGCCACTTTGGTGAAACAGAGGCAGATAAAAATATTTTTCACACAAAAGTTTGGTGCTAATAAAGCTAAGTGACGAACTTCACTTGATCTCGATTAGTTTTGTTTTTGATTTTCAAAAACGGCGTGGTGGTTAGAAGGTGGCGGTAGACTGGGTTAAGGTGCCAGCCTATCATGGTGAGACAATTTGGGAATTTAAGGAAAAGGACCATGCCAAGGTCGGTCTAAAACGGTCGCCAGAGTGTTTTAGGAAAACACACAACCGGATGCATTTGGGAGACATCCACCCTGCATGTGAGAGGCAAGGGGAGGGGTACAAGACACTTTCTGGAGAACCAGCATCATGCCGACCAAACTACACCCTTGGTTCCTAACACAGTGCACGAATTTTGGGCCCCGAACCTGGACTAGATACCTGCCAGGGGGGCATATGAACACTTGCAACTACTAGTTGCCAAATCACTTTGGCCATACAGGAAGACACTGTTCCGAAGTGAATGGGTTGAAAATGTTTATAGAAATTAGGTGTACGGACTACCTGGTGGCAGTGGCAATGGATTGTGATAGGTATAGTATTAAACGGAAGACAAAACAGAAAAATTTAGAAATTTTGGGTTGAAAACATCATAAAAAAAAATGGGGCGTGAGAGCCTACGGACTGGGGTGCAGCTTCCGGTCACTGAACACCATGAGACAAGCCTCACAGCGTCCTGTCACGGTCGCCATATAAGTTAATGTGACGTCCGAAAAAATCACAAAAACAACACAAACAACAAACAAAAAAAAGAGAGAGCCACAGAAAGGCAGGTAGAGTATGGGAACTCCTGCATGGCCAAGTGTAGGAAAAGACAAAAAGGAAGAAAAGGAAAATTCACCATATTAGAACCAACACCCCAATTGCCAGAATAACCAACCACCCCCCTCCCACCACATGCCTGATTATTAGGCTATCATACTAATTTCAATTCCCAAATAAAAGTTACAGAAACAGAATGATTAAGAAAAACCATATATTTACTGTCCTTCGTCACAGCTCCGCAGCGGCTTTGAGGCGATGCAAGTTCAGATGATGTGGTCCTGGATGCTCTCGTTGCCCCGGCTGTTGTAGCCCCGCTGACGAACACTGGTACTGTGGAAACAGCAACTGGTTGAATCCTCTTCTCTGCTCCCGCTACTTAGTCTGGTTGCAGGCAGGTCCACTATGGAGGTGCGGTTTCTGCACCCCTCTGTGGCCTTTTTCGAATTTAGATTTGACCCAGATTCGAAATTGACTTTGAAGGTCAAGTAATTTTAGATTTCGATTGACAAGAAAAACTTACGAATTGCCACCCTGATGGATGAAATTAAAAGAAAAATGTCAACTTTCACTTATTTCGTTGGCTCCAAAAGTAGGCACAAAACCCCACGAAACTAGGGATAATTTTACACACACAATTCGCGATTGATTAACAGGAACATTAAACGGTGAGGGAAGCCCCCTCCGAGTAAGTTTTTATAATTTTTGAGAGGAAATTTAGTGGCCAAAAACAACACTTTCGAGGCAAAAACCTCTAAACGGCGCGATCCGACTGCTAAAATTCAACTAACTATAGGCTAAGAATGTAAGGATCGCGCCAAGCATCGAGAGAAATTTCCACCAAAACTCACCACCAATTGCATCGCCTCGTACACATCTCTCACTACAAAATCACAGCCAATCCTGTGGAAGAAGATAAATTATTTCGGCCGTTGCATTTGAATTTAAACTTTAACGTATTTTTCGGTCCGTTAGGCGAGCAACCGAACGGACCGCCGAAGTTTAGGCAAGCCATTACAGGTATCGAACATAGGCTATTGTGTAGGTGTACGAGATTCGCGGCTAGGCTAAGTGGCGAATAATAAAAATACGGACAGGCGAAACATGTTAAGAACTGTGTAGCCTAGCTGCGTACGAGAGAAAATACGTAGGTGAGAACAATATTATTTCGACGAAGTACGTATATAATAATTCGAAAAAATATTCCGGCGAATTCGTGTGTGTAGAAAGGGGAATAACATTTTGGAGAAGAGAAAAAAAACAGGGGACCAGAGACGGGATTAGACTTAATTTATTAATGGGAAAAAAATACAGGTCGGACATCTCAAACATATCCTTATCTGGTCGAAAATTAAGATCATCTATATTATTGATATATGGTTGTAAAAATTCGTGTTCCCCAAAAATATCGTAATATCCAGCTCCCCTAATGGCTGAGATAATCATTCTACGCCAGTCTAGGTAGTATTTCCCGTTAAAAACTTTTCCAAGAGGTGCTTGTATGGGTTTAATTTCATTTTGGGATGCCATATTTTCTTTCGTTTTACGAAATCCTAATAGATTATTTTCTTTATTAATAACTGATGTGTATTTTTTATTTTCAATTGTCTCTTTTTCAATTCTTTCACTTAAATTTTGTTCCTCACTATTTCCTTGATTATCCAGTTTATATAATTTATTTAATTAAAGAATCTGTTCATAAATTTTTCTTTCGATTTATCAGAACTATAAATTCTGCTCGAAAAATAATTTACTGAAGATTCTGAAATTCTAATATATTTTAAGCTACTAATATTTTCTATTCTTCCTGATATATCTACTACAAAAGATTCCAATATTATTTCTCCTGTGAAATACGTAACGTAGGGTAAATTATAAGTTTCAATTTTTATATCTATAACTTTTTCACCTTCAAACTTATTAATCAATTCCTTTAATTCCTCTTTTTCAATATTATACTCTCCTAATTTTCCTTCACACAAACTTATTATAGGGGGCATAAAAATTTTACAATTTCCTATTTTTCTCTTTCAGACTCAGTTCAAAAATACAATTATACAAACACGAAAAATAATCAGCCTCAATGAATATTACCTTTACAAAAAATAAAAAATTTTTACTTTACTATTTCTGTTGCGCTGACGAATAATTCCAGTTTTTCTCCACTCTGCTGTCTACCGCTGTACTACCTGCCTGAATTTGGTTTGGAGTTGGCCAAAAAGTTGGGTCTTCGATGTGTGGATCTACGATGAGTCCTCGATGACGGGAGCAGGTTTCCTTTGGCTGTTCACTCGATCTCTTTGGCGGTCCTTCCTGGATTTAGCGTTCGATGACTTCTAGGATCGGCCGTTATTAAGTTGGGAACTTCAGCTTCAAATTTTTATTTAACTTTGAATTTTTCAAAAATTAAAAATAAATTAAATTTCGAGTTTAAACTTCTCGAGAAAAAAAACGGTAATTATTTCGTGTATTATTTAACAGAAAACATAGAAAGATTTTCACGCAACAGTAAATAAATTCAAAAAATTATTCCATCGATTTAAATTTCTAAGTCTCTCCTCATAGTTCTACCCAAGCGATGACTACCATGATGTGAGGCATACAGAACGAGGATCGAAAGAACTTGAGACTTTCTACATTTAAGAGATTTATTTCACGACTGACAAATACATTACAAGTGAAATATGAAATGGCAAAGCAACAGCAATATCGTATCGAAAGTAGTAGGGGAAAAGCACTTCGTGGTGAGAGTGTATGTATGACATATATATATAATGTGATCGTGATGATGATGAAGAAGGAGAGGAGGTGAGATTTCCGTTACAACACTTACCAATTGTTTGATTTTCTCTTTTCCTTATAAAACAATGATGACCAGTATATGCCTCTTTGAGTCTCTGCTTGGCTCGAAGATGCGGGTTTCATGAACACTCCTAAGTTTTTACACGTTTTTAATTTTTTCAAATATTTCAAAAAACGAAAAAATGGACGCGATTCACGAATTGCCAATGGTTGGCAAACACAGTATTTCCTTACCAGACGGGCTTGGAAATCACGAATGTAGTTTTTAGCTAAACGAATAGCATAAAATCGCACAATTAATAGAGCACTGGAAAAAATGATCGCAAATATGACGCACAAAAATACGTAATTATAGTCGACTGGAAACATTCTTCAAAGACTGTTAAAAAGTGAGTGAAGATTTAGTTGACTATGTTTTGTGCGTATTGGGTTTTGCGATCTATTTTATCTGCAATCACGTGATCCAATAGTGCTGATTGCATTGCTGGATCTCTAGGGGTTGCAGGTGTGTTTGTAGTAGTAAGTTTATTACAAGCTCCTTGATTTTTTGTGAGATTTTTTATTAGAAATGCATTCGTGATGGGGACAAAAGAGTTAGTTTCCTAACTTGTGTTTTTTTGTCCTTCAATGCTGTCTTCATTGCTGCTTTGATAGCAACGTTTTTTTTTTTATTGCCTTCAGATATTTATTATGAAGACCCTTTTTCCTTGAAGTTGTAGGCGAGACAAAGGATATTTTTATCTTTTGTTTCATTGTCACTAGATATATTTTCAACTAGAAGGTTGATTTTTTTTGTTATATTTATTTAGGACGGCATTGTGGTAAAGACCTTTTTTAGGTATTTACCATGCTTGTCTTTCAACATGGGTGTACGGCAAATTTATCATTCAATTTATATTTTTGGCCGATCTTTTATTTGCCGTACTTTGTATTTGCCGCCTACGCGTAGATATGTTGAGGATATTATTAATCCTCAACTTTCTTTTTTGCTGGGGGCGGCTAGAAAAAATTATATATATAATTTTTTCAGTCGCTGTTACGTGGGAATCTACGTATATATTTACGCTTGGTGTATAGGTAAATATTTTGACAAATACGTGTTGGGATACGATTCCCTCACTACCTCACGAACACGGGACATCACTGTGACTAACACTGTATGTAACATAATTTACATTTATTCGTTTTGCATGTGGCGACACTGATCGCCAATGTAATATTCTTTCCGCCACTGCTCGATGGAGAATGTTCTCCGCTCGTCAGTCGTTGTACTAACGTTGTTGTTAATAAACATTTTTTCCAAGATGGAAGTTCGTACTTATCTTTTCTGTGTAAGATAACTAAACCTCACCTCAACATGTTAGCAGAGCTGCGGATTACAGAAATGAAATAAGTGTGGTAAATCGAAATGAAATAATTGTGTTTTCTTTTATTAATAATTTAAAGTTTGTGTTGTCACGCAAAGTGAAAGGCTTCGTGCCAAGTGATACCTCCACGCAAAGTGGAAGGAAAAAATTAAAAGTTTGTAAAGGAAAAATTAAAGTCAGTGATTAAAGTAAATATCCTGAAAAGTAAAACGATCGATAAAAGTAATGTGATAAATCAGAAACGAAATAAAAGTGAAATTAATGAAAACGACAGTAAAATCTTGGGCGCCTGTGAAAACGTCAAAGTCAAAAGTCTGGAGAAAACAAGTTAGATTCGAGAGAATTCTATGGTTCGGTAGACCAGCGCACACAGTGAAAAACGGTTGGCAATTGTTCGTGCTGTGTTCTTGGGATTGAAACAGCGGAGATCAGAGATTGCTGAGTGAAAATCGTCGAAAATTGGTGTCATCTGGCTGAGGAAGCAGAAGGAAGACTTCGAAAAAACACGAAAAAGAAGCAGAAATCTAAGATAAGTAGAAAAAATTTAAGTTAATTTGAATGTTTTTCGTGTGATTTGGCCCAAAATTAACGTAAAAATTTAACATTGACCAATAAATTGATATGATATTTTAGTATATTTCAGGAAAATTCTCAACCAGAAAATCAAACAAAGTCGAAACTTGAAAGGTGGTTTCTATAGCCTTCAAATTTTATCTTGCTGGTTGGGAATTGAACGAAAGAGGAAATCTTTGTTGGATGAGGATTATCGAATCCAACAAAAGAAAACTCATTTTCGAACATTGACACAAGTGACAGATTTTTTCATGTCAACATTGAATAATAGATCGATAAATTGTTCTCTTTCAGTAATCACTATCTCACAGTTGTTGAATATTTTTGCATTGTATATTAATTCGAACTTTTATATGTTGAATAGAATGATCGACGATCGGATATAAAATTTGAAAATTCATTTGACTTGACTTTGGATATTTTTTGACGAATAAAAATCACAATAATTTGACAGCTCAAGAAGCAGTAACAACGGCGGAGAGATCACCTCATCGTCGGCAGCACATATAGTAAGAATTAATTTAGAATATTGACCAATTGATGATAATTATAATATAATATTGTGTAATTTGCATTCCCAATCGAGCGGCTGAGACCGTGTTTTGCATTATCGTGTGGTTAAGACCGTGTTACCCTTTAAACTTAAGTTCTCGTGTTTCTAAGGTAGGGCATA
This sequence comes from Ericerus pela, assembly GCA_011428145.1. Taxonomy (NCBI): domain Eukaryota; kingdom Metazoa; phylum Arthropoda; class Insecta; order Hemiptera; family Coccidae; genus Ericerus; species Ericerus pela. The sequence goes on along the minus strand of WOFM01001685.1, from coordinate 65,076 downwards.
AACTCCCGAATTCCCGAATATAACAATAAAATGTCGAGATTCGACACAAAAAAAGTATTTGATGGGAGAAACTACGATGCCTGGAGGACCACGATGGTGTCAACATTATATGCAGAGGGGTTGTACCCAGTAATGCATGATGTTGAAACCGAAGTGCTGTTTCTGGGGTTGGAATTAAATATTTTTTTAAACCCGGAGTCTGGAAATGCCAGTCTGGCTAATGGGATGGCATATTTCCGTAACCAAGAGAAAGGCAAGGCATTAATTTATCAAGGATTAAACAATGAGCTAATAGAAAGGGTGAAAGACTTAAAAACAATAAATCAAATCTTAAAGGTTTTAGATGAAAGGTATAAAAGCTGCACGCAAGTCACGTATATAAATGCGAAGCAGGCCTTTCAAAGGTTAAAATTTAGTAGTGAAGGTAACATGAGAAGCTATTTGGATGTGTTTTCTCGGGCGGCCCAGAAAATAAGGGACTGCGGAAAAAGTTTAGATAAACAGGAGGAAATAGAACAACTCCTGATATCTTTAAATATGGATTACGACATGACAAGGCTAGAATTTAATACACTGAGCCAAGATCAAAAAACAATAGAGACTCTTCATGCGATGCTGATCGAAAGGTCGGACAGGTTGTACGACGAGAAAAAGTCGAAATATAATAATAATAGATATCGTAATTTTAATTATAATAATAGAAATCAAAGATTCCAATTTGGAGGAAACTATAATAGATATAATAACACAAATAGGAATCAAAATTACAATCAAAATATAGATCAGGGGAAAATGACATATAATAATAATAACCAAAAGTCAGAAATGCCTCATAATAATAATAATAATTACGATAATGGAAAATATAATAATAACAGAAACCAAAATAATTTGCCAAATCAGAATGAAGTAGTATGCTTTAAGTGCCATGGCAAAGGGCACATAGCTAAGGTATGTCCGTCAAATAAAGAGGGTATAAAACCCCAAGAAAAATTGGATGGTCCTGCACAAAATACAAGATACGGACGAAATAATCAGAACAATAATAATAATAAAAATAAAAAAGAACATGATGTGCAATGGTCAATGATGATCAGATATAGGGACCAAGAACCTAATAACAACACAAATAATAAATTAATAAACCTTATAACATCGAATGACACAAAACAGGAGTCAGATTCTGATTATGTTCTCTCACTAAGAGAATAATGTTAGATGGTGGAGCTGTGGCTCACGTCATCTCTGATTTATCGAAATTGTCTAATCCTATAATGCTGGAAAAGCCGATCGAGTTAGAATGTGCCATCCAAGACACCTTACTGATTGCCACCCATATAGGAACAATGTTTATCAGGGTGGAAAATTCAGAGAGAAACCAGACCGTTATAAGATTAAAAAACGTCCATTACGTACCATCACTTAACGTAGACTTAATGTCAGGTATTAAAATAACTGAGAATAGGGCGCTAGGGATAGACCAGAACTTTTCTGCAGCGCACATATACGTCCGCGGGACGGACGAAGTGATATTTTCAGCCCCAAAAATCAGGGGGTATACATGGTTAAGTACGAGATTGTACAGGAATCAATGGTCAATATTATAGATAGAGAGGACGATTTAAATAAAATATGTCCTTATAATAATAAGTCGAATAAATTGGCATGTATGCCTAATATAAATTCCCAAGATGATTGGATGGAATACGAAATAGAAGAAGAAATTATTGAGGAAAGTCAAGAGGAAATGGAAGAGAAAATAGAGGATATTAATAATGATACAAAACAAAATGAAAATAATAATAATTTAGATAATAATATAATAAACACTAATAACGAATATAATTATAATAATACACAAGAGAACAAAGAGAATGAAGACAATGGCGAAAGAAATGAGGATGGAGGAACAAATGAAAATAATATAACAAATAATGATAATAATATAATAAATAACATAGAAGGAATAAGTGAGAATATAGAAAAAGCACAAATAGATAAAAAGATGATGTGGCATAGGAGACTGGGACACCTGTCAGGGAAAAATTTAAAACACTTGACAAAAGTCTCAAGAGGTATTCCGAATGGAATTACATTCCGGGATGATGAGTTTAGTCTGTGTGAGATATGCGTTAAGGCTAATTCAAAAAGGTTAGGGCATAATAGCACTAGGACCAGACCCGAAAGGAAACTAGAACTCGTTTCATCGGACACAATGGGCCCCTTCTCACCAGGAATATATGGTGAAAAGTACGTGTTAATATTTGTGGACCACATCACGAAATACACCTTCGTCTCCACCATCGAGAAAAAGTCAATGGTGTGTGAAGAGTTTAAAATACTTTACATGAAACTAAAATCAAAATTTCCTGATCATCCCATTGCCACCCTGAGGTGTGACAATGCTAAAGAATATTTAGACTCACATATGAAGACATTTTGTGAAGAAAACGGCGTAAGTCTCGAGCCAGTCGTTCCGTATTTGCCGGAGTTGAATGCGATGGCCGAAAGGCAAAATCAAACGATCATGGCTAGAACTAGAGCTATGCTGTTTGATTCCGATTTGGACTTCAAATTTTGGTCATTGGCTGTTCTGACGGCGGTTTATGTCATAAATAGGAGCCCAACTAGGGCAAACAAAGATAATAAAACCCCTTTTGAAATGTTTTATGGCATAAAGCCAGACTTATCAAATATGAGAGTTTTTGGGTCTCTCGCCTATAGACATATTCCTATGGAAGTACGCCAACAACAGGCCACAAGAAATAAAAAAAAGAAAACAAATAGCGAACATCCAAAACTCACACAACGAGCCGAAAAAGGAGTATTTGTGGGTTACACAAGTAGTGGGTACTGTATAAGGGACCCATTAATAGACAAATCGCATGTCACTTGCGACGTCAGGTTCGATGAAGCGAGAAATATAACACAAATAAATAACACAAATAATAATAATGAAATAATACAGGAAAATAATAATATAATAGAAACGCCTGTAATATTAAACTTATTTAAATCCAGATATAAAAACTATATTGAGGACCACATCCCTCAAAAATGGGAGGATGTAGAAAATAATCCTTTTAAGAAAGAATGGCAGCAAGCAATTGACAACGAACTTAGGTCATTATCTGATATGGGCGTCTGGGAGGTTGTTCCCAGAGAAAGGAATGTGAGGTTAGTGGATACAAAGTGGTGTTTTACCACAAAACCAAACAACCAAGGCATTCATATACCGAAAGCCAGATTGGTTGCGAGAGGTTTTAAAGATCCAACTCACTCTCCTTTAACAGAAACGTATGCCCCAGTAATCCAATACTGGTTAATAAGGTGGATACTGTCAATAACAAATAAATATAATTTGAATATAACACAGTTTGATATAAAAACTGCGTTTTTAAACTCACAAATAAAATATCCTATATATATATCAAACCCTAAGGGATGCCAACTAGGTGAGAATAATTGCCTGAGACTAATAAAGTCTATATATGGACTGAAAACGTCTTCGAAAAGTTGGTATGATCTATTGAATTCAACAATAATTCAAGCTGGATTCACACAATCAAAAATAGATAGATGTCTATATATTAAAAAAGACAAGACTGGTGCTATGGCATTTCTAATAGTCTATGTGGATGACATGTTGTTGGCTAGTAACCACAACAAGTGGACACAAGACTTGGTGAATACCTTTAACAAAAATTTTACACTAAAAATAGAAGATAATCCAACTTTTTTTGTGGGATTCGAGATAGATAGGGATATTTCTAAGAAACAAATCATATTAAAACAAAATAGATATATAGATAAAATTCTGCGAAAATTTGGTATGACAGAATGTAATCCATCTTCCACACCTATGGAGACAGGATTAAAAATAAACAGACCAAAAAACGGATTGGATGACACCGAATATAGGGCTATGATTGGGAATTTGCTATATGTGGCAAGACTGACCCGCCCGGATATTGCCTTCGCCGTCAATTACTTGTCGCGGTTTCAGGCATCCTCAAACCCTGAAATTAAAAATTATGTTCGTCGTATCATTAGATACCTCAAAACCACAAGAGATTTCTCTCTGGTCTTCCACTCTGACCAAACTCATATAAAAGCTTTTGTCGATGCGTCGTATGCACCCGACGTAGATGACTCACTCATAGATATGAATAATCTGGAGAAAGGGTGCTCCACAACTGGCTATATGATTTTGTTAACGGAGACTTGTTAAATTGGGCCGTTCACCGGCAGAACACGGTTGCAACGTCGTCAACTGCAGCCGAGCTAATTGCGTTGAATGACGCACTAGACGATATATACGTGATCTGGAGACTTACTGAGAGCGTTTTCTCTGTAACCGACCCAGTGCAAGTCTATGAGGACAATATATCTGCGTCCAGAATTGCATCTGGGGGAGGCCAGAAACGCTCCAGGTCCCTAGCGATCAAGTGTTATGCAGTTTTGGAAGCTTTCCAAAATAAATTAATAAGTTTCAATGATATTAGGTCACCTGATCAAGTTGCCGACATACTTACGAAAGCACTTGATCGGAGAACCTTTCAAAATATCGTTATGAGAATACTCCGGACAAGTCAACTTTTCGGCCAATAGTCTTAATTGACTCAACCTGCAAAATTTTTTGATATTTGGTTTTGGACTGCGGATGGGCGTCGGTCTTTTAGCGCCTATTGTAAACCGAGCAGTCCATACGTCGTTTCACAATTCACATCATCTTTTTCAATAGGTTCCCCGTCGCTGCTCTGCCTCTCTTATTGGCATCAGCATTCCCTAATATATACAACTGATTCCCCCAATAGAATATTCATACAATATATACCCACACGATTAATTATAGGGACATATATATAATAATATTATTTCTCCACAGCTGACGATGAGGAGATATTGATCTCTCCGACCTGCATTTTGTTTATATATTTTCTTAAACTAAAATCACACTATACTTATAAGACGTGACATAACAACATAGAGTAAAATGTATACCTAATGTTGATAATTGCACAATATATTTAAGATAAAACACAAATACATACTTCCACACAAATTAATTATATACTATAACACTAGTCAACGACATATTTATTTTATTATTTTATTTTACCATTTTATATATATAGCAATTGTATATGACAATCACATGTAATAATTTTGACTGCTATTGCTTATTTCTTTTAATTTTTTTAATTTTTATGTTTTTTTTTAAAATACATACAATGGGTGAAAAAATTTACAATTACATGTTCGTTCGTCCGTTTTGAATCGCAGGGGGGTGTTGGGATACAATTCCCTCACTACCTCACGAACACGGGACATCACTATGACTAACACTGTATGTAACATAATTTACATTTATTCGTTTTGCATGTGGCGACACTGATTGCCAATGTAATATTCTTGCCGCCACTGCTCGACGGAGAATGTTCTCCACTCGTCAGACGTTGTACTAACGTTGTTGTTAATAAACATTTTTTCCAAGATGGAAGTTCGTACTTATCTTTTCTGTGTAAGATAACTAAACCTCACCTCAACTATATTTTATTTTTTTTTATTACATATATGTCATTTTGTACTTAATATTTTTTTTTAAACAATAATAATTCGTTTACTTTCAGCGTCGAACATGATGATGAATACGAGCGGTAAAATTTCAGGGGGGTGTTGTAACGGAAATCTCACCCCCTCTCCTTCTTCATCATCATCACGATCACATTATATATATATGTCATACGTACACTCTCACCACGAAGTGCTTTTCCCCTACTACTTTCGATACAATATTGCTGTTGCTTCGCCATTTCATATTTCACTTGTAATGTATTTGTCAGTCGTGAAATAAATCTCTTAAATGTAGAAAGTCTCAAGTTCTTTCGATCCTCGTTCTGTACGCCTCACATCAGTAAGTACACGTACATCTTACCGATTATTAAAAGTGTGGATCTGGAGATTATGTCGAATCTCCAAATCACTTCGCCACGTGTATAATAATTCAGTGCAAAAGTGAATTTCGCGCAACCCAAATTTCATCTGTTACTAATCAAATTTCGATCTTTTGTAAAAAACCGAAATTCATAAAAATTAGTAAAGACGGGATTTAGGCGCATTTGCGAGAAAATTCCACAAAACGGAGTCCATCTTGAAATGCGCCGTAGTTATTCTCGAACCAGTGGGTTATGGTTCGAGATAAAAATACGTAATTAAATAAAATTTACCAAATTCAGCCTATTGATTAAAAGTCCTTGAAATCCCCAAAACTTTTCGAGAACAATAATTAATTAAAAAATTCTTCGAAGTACCTAAAATATTTCAAGAACCAAAAATAATAAAAATCAATTTCGTGTGTCCCACGGGGTGAATGAAAAAATAATTTCCAAAAAAAAAAATCACGTATTTAAAAAATCAGTAGTGAATTTTTAAATTAAACAAAAACGCGACCCAATTTGGGAAATTGTCATTGCGCCCCAGGGTCACGTCAAATTTTTTTTAGGTCTAAAAAAAAAAAAACTTAGAAAAAATTACAAATTGCGAACCTAAAAGCAGGAATTTTAGCCTAATGAGGACCTTAAGTACATAGGTCAGGCCCAATTTCATAAACAAAATTTTCAAAGGTGTCCGATCCTTTGAAAACCTAGGCGCGTCTCAAAAAATTGAGAATCTATCATTGCGCCCCCGGGTCATGCCCAAATTTTCATTTTTTCGCAAATACTTCAAAATTTTCAAAGGTGTCCGATCCTTTGAAAACTTAGGCGCGTATCAAAAATTTGAGAACCCATCATTGCGCTTCCGGGTCATGCCCAAATTTTCATTTTTCTAAAAAACTAAAAAATATAAAAAAATATATATATATATATATAATAATATTTTTTTCTCTATCTACAACATTTCGACACGATTAAAAATAAATTCAAAATAAAAATTGCTTTGAATTTCACAGATTATGTCAAAACAAGGAGGAAACTCCCCGGTCCCACCGGATCTCACGCCTTATGGCCCCTTGACAAGTAGGCAACAAACTGCTCCACAACTTCCGATGGAGACATCGCCTCCAGAGGAAAACATATGCTCCTCCAGCGCTGCATCACCGATTCAAATGGTGGAGGTCGCAAAGAGGCTAACACAAGACACCGGGGCGACACACGAAACTCTCGAGCGAGAGTTACTCGAGAAGGCGAAAAAAGCAGGTCGAGCCATAGAAGATAAGAGCGAGTCAGGCTCTATCTTCAGCGACGAGGACGCCATTGATAAATATGACACCCTCATCGAGCTATACCTAGATTCTGTCTCCTCAGCCGGAATCTATATCCAAGAACTCAACCTGCTGATGACATCACCCAACGTCACCCTCATCGATGCCCGGAAGCAGATTCTGGTCATCAATGGAATTATGGAAGAGCTGAGGACACCACCTCCAGGAATTCAGTCCCAGAGGTTACTACTGGCCCGCAACTACAGTCGGAAACCATTAGGCCACCTAGGCCTAATAGAAGCCATGTTCCCGTTGGCATCCACCTCAAAGCAGATGGACACCACATCGCCAGCGCCACATCGTGCTTGCACACCGTCCCCCCAATCATCCTCCAGCCAACAGGACCAGTACCAGCCACCTGCTGAACAGAACTGGGAAGAAGAAATGCAGGAGGAGGAACGGTGACGTGAGGAGCAAAGAAAGGCCGAGCTAATCGAGGCTGACTGTAGGTGCCAAATGGCACTCCACGAAATGGCACAGAGCCGCAGAGGACCACCTGCGCAAGGAAAAATACGAGAAGGACCTCGAAGCCATCAAGGCTGTGAGGAACGAAATAGTGAAGTCCACGCAGGAGGATTACGGAATTACCTATGAGGAATTCCGTGATCAATATGTCATCCCGGCCATCCGTAGAGGTAATATAACACCTACGTACAATAATGATTCTGATAACCCTAATAAAAAGAACCCTCAGAACAACAAAAATAAACGCGATTCATTTGATTTCACAGAAGATCTAGAATCAATAACTGATTCTAGACCCTCGCAACATAACCAAACAAATCGCAACCCACTTAAGGAAACAGAAAATGTTATCCCCCAAACAAATACTGATTCAAACACCCCTCAAGTGTATGAATCAAACACTGCTCTTGTACCGAAACCTATCGCAAGAAGCCCATTACAAGCTCAAAATCAAAACAAAATTATAGATTCCATTCCCCGATGTTGGGAATCGGATCCCAATGATGATATTGAGCAACCGGCTATGAATTTAAAGGCACCAAAATATCACCTAGTAAAATGGGACAGTTCACTTCTGACCTACCCAGGATTTATTAGGAGTTTTAAAATGTATGCACATTTACGTAAAGATATACGAGTGCCCCAAAAAATTAATCTTTTAGAAATGAACATTCCTAAAGATATTTTGAGAAAATTTAACCATTTTGCTCCTGATGACGTAGGCTATAAACAACGCCTACAATTCTTACACGATAGGTATGGGGACCAAAGCAAGGTACGAGCGGAAATTTGGTACCAAATTAGCGAATTTCCAGTCACTCGTAATTCAATCTCATCAATACAAGATGGAATGGATGGGATAGCGGTTCTGATTGATCGTTATCGATTGGTCTCGACGGTTGTTGACAAAGAACAAATTTTCAACGTCACGGTAAAAAAGTTCCCGCCGAGATCATATATCAACAATCTAAAAAGTAGTGACAGACATGTGTCACACCTATTTTCGGCAATTTGTGAATTCATAAAAATTCACGAAATGTTTGAAGACAAACATTCTTCAAACCAAAATTATAAAAAACCAAAAAGAGAGCAACCTAAAGGCAACCCCAATTTTTTGGCAGCCACTTTTCAAAAAGATAACGAGCAATCAAATCACAAGGGAAAAGATAAATCTAATCCCAGCCGCAAAAGAAATAATTCAAATAGGGATAATACTAACCCAAAACGACATCGTGACTCTTCTGTTTCAGAATGTCAAATTCAAGAGTGACAGGTGAAGAGAGCTCAGGATACACCAAGATGTATCCTGAACATGCCCAACATGCCACGAAAGGCCTGCGTCTTTTGCAGCGAAAAACACCCATCATTCCTGTGCTACAACAAGAGATGGAACACGCTGCAACAACGGCAGCGTGAATACACCGAGCGCAAACTCTGTAGAAGATGCTCTCAGTGCCATGCGTCGCAGTACTGCATCGTGGAGCCGTCGAGCCACTGTAAGTGGTTCCACTGCTTGGCACAGGATCACCACACAAACCTGTGCCCCAAGGCTCCGTATCCCATTAATAAGGGACACGGAGAAAGGTGGTACGCAACGCTCAAAGAATGCAAAGAAAATTTGAGTAAGTACACACTTGATGTGCTCCACAGAATGTGCCATCTGCTGAAAACATGGAACCACGGGAGGCGCCTACAGAGCTCACAATGGAGCAGAAAAAGTGCTTGCCGATAAGCAGTAAGTACTTTTCAGCTTTTATAAAAAATAAGAAAAATTCGACTTTCTTAGTTTTCCAATCGTACGCTCAATCACCATACACAAAATACACGGGTTTTTTGATTGTGGAAGTATCGACACCTATATCACAAAAGCATACGCTTTCGGATCCTTAAAATTAAGAGGATACGAAACAGAGCTTTTGAGATTAAAAGGCGTTGAAAATCAAAAATCAAACATTTTAAAATCCTGCTTAGTAGATTTTGAAATTATAATCCCAAAAGGTAAAATAGTTCAAATTACCGCGAAAACGTTAAATAACATAACGCAAAATTTGAAACAACCTGACCTAACAGAATTTTATAAAAATTTTCCTGAACATTCAGATATAAAATTCTCAAAAATGGAAACTGAGCATACGATTAACCTATTATTAGGTAATGATTATATGTGGTCCTTTGTAACGCGAATCGAACACATCTCACCGACTATTACTCTGATTGAAACAGAATTTGGTCATATGTTAGGAGGTATGCTCCCTAACCAGACCGAAGTTGATGAACCCTTCACGCCTCTCTTCTTCAATAATCCACAAGAAGTTGAGAACCTATGGCATTTAGATGCTATAGGCATGGAATCAAATAATCTGGAAGAAGCTCAAGCAGAAGCTGAAGCTTTAAGACTATTTTACAAAAATGTAGAAATAGTCAACAACAGATACCAGATAAAATGGCTATACAAGAAGTATCCGCCACCCTTGGCTGATAATTATAACCTAGCCTATAAAAGACTGGAACATCAATTGCCTAAAATGCAAAAGATGCCAGAATTTTTCAAGAAATATGACGAATATTTTGAGATGCTAATATAGAAAAAGTGGATCCAAAACAACCTGAAGGAGTTATACACTATCTCCCTCATAAAAGAAATTTTGGATCTAACTAAAAGTACACCACTGAGAGTAGTATTTGATGGATCGGCAAAAACAAAACAATCAAAACATTCAATAAATGATTGCATGTTTAAAGGAGCAAACCTCTTACCAGATTTGCTCCAAATATTAATATCTTTTCGCAAAGATACCTACGCTATAATAGCGGACATTAGAAAAGCCTTCCATCAGATAGGGTTACATCCTAACGATAGAGATGTAACAAGATTCCTATGGGTAAAAAATCCATCGAAACCTTTAATAAAAGATAATATAATTATCTTTAGGTTTCGACGAGTACCATTTGGAATAGTCACGGCACCATTTCTATTGGCAGCAATATTAATGCACCATTTCCAACAAACAAACCCAATTTTCTACGAAAAATTTGCAAAAAATTTTTTATGTGGACAATTTGGTAACATCGTTACCAACACATCAAAGTTTGTTAGCCCTACACAATGAAGCTAACAAACTCATAAAAGATATTTCAATGGAACTATCTCAATGGGGAACAAACTGTGTCCCATTAAGAAAAGACTTTGATCCCGAACATGCATTACGCAAACCTCAGATCAAAGTCCTCGGCTTGACATGGGATATGGATAATGACGTAATATTCATTAGTTCACCAAAACTGAAGGATCAAAATCAAAATTGGACAAAACGTATCTCTTTAAGAGCCGTTTCCCAATATTTTGATCCCCACGGTTGGTTTGCACCGGCATTCATTCCGTCCAGAGCTTTCATCAAACAACTCTGGAACGAAAATTTTAAATGGGACGAACCTTTACCACAGTCACTACAAACGATAGCGACGCAACTGGTAAAGGATCTCGGAAAATGCATAAAATATGTTCTACCAAGGCAAATTTACCTGGGGACTTATGACCCGAGTAAATGCCAACTACATATCTTTGTAGATGCCTCAAAAACAGCTTTTGCCATGGCAGCATTCTTACGTTTCACTAATCCTGAAACAAACAAGAATGCAGTCAGATTCGTCTTAGGAAAATCAAGAATTGCCCCAATGAAAACTGTAACAATTCCCAAATTAGAATTGTTAGCAGCACTCATTGGAGCAAGAGCGGTGAACAACTTACGTAAACCACTCGACTTACGTAATAGCCCAACATACCTATGGTCAGACAGTAAATGCATTCTAACATGGTTGTTAGAACGTAGAGTACTGACCCAGTTTGTATTGAACAGAGTTATCGAAATTAAAAAAGTAGAAAATCTACAATTTTGATACGTTCCATCAGCACAAAATCCAGCAGACATAGGCTCAAGAGGAGCAACGGTGGAAGACATCTTCCATACAAACTGGTGGTCAGCTCCTGAATGGCTTAGTAACAGTCCTGATACTTGGCCAGTAACTGACCTAAACATAATCCAGTCATTACCTGACACAACAGAAGAAGAGCAAACTATACCAGTTTTCTCTACTTTGAGAGAGTCATTAAACACTTCCGAAAAACTTTCGGAATTGTTACCACAATACTATGATAGAATGTTTGACAGTCACAGACCTGCCAAACTTAACAGACAACTTAAATCTAAGAAAATAAAAATACCCAAATTTAAGTTCAACACAATCAACCACGTTTGTAAAGTTAAAATATTTGCTACACAAACAGAAAAAGAACTGAATCAAAACAATTCAGAACTTAAACAACAAGAAACCCAAGATAGTTCACAGCAAATCCTGGATTTATCATCCAAACCAAATAGACTCTCTTAAAGCACAATACCGTATGAAACATTCATACATGAACCAACTAAAACACCGTTCAATATAAACATAGAAAATTTCAACACTCTAATCAGTCTTAAGAGAACTTTCTACCATTGCCTAACAGCAATAAGAAAGTTTTCAAGAAAACGACTTAACAAAAATAGGTCGATTTCACCATGGGCAATATTACCAAACAATTACCAATTCGCACTATTATACTTCATACATGCAGATCAGAGAAAATACTTTTCTGATATATTCAAAGCATTATCAACATATAATGCACCAGAATATGTAGCATACGAAAAATTCCACATTGTCATAGACGAATCAGGACTGTTAAGACTTCCGAATTACATACCAGTAACACCATTTACTGAAGATATACTATCTCCAGTATTGTTACATCTGAAGTCCCACTTAACAAAATTAATACTATTAAATGTACATACAGTAAATAGTCATACTGGCATAAAGTTTACAATGGCAGCATTTTGTAGAACATATTTTACACCAAAGGCAATGAGAATACTACGAAGTATTCTCAAAAAATTATGCCTTATATGCAAAAGGTTAGATAATAGACCTTATGCACAACCAACACACTCAGGAATGCCGGACTTCAGACTAGTGCCTTTCACGCATCCATTCACCTACACGGGAGTGGATGTATTCGGTCCATATTCAATATTTGACAAATATCTACCAAAAAAGAAGAAGGCACTAGCAACACCAACCGCTATGGTTTACAAAAAATGGATATTAATCTTCACATGTCTATCCACCAGAGCCGTATACTTTCTATCTCTGTCCTCATTGACCACAGGAGAAATATGGGTAGCTTTCCAAACGTTCTTTGCTGATCGTGGAACACCCAAAGCAATGCTGTCAGACAGCGTGGCCCAGTTCAAACTGATAGCAACACATTTGCCACAGTTCTGGGAAGCAATAACGTCTGACAGCACCATAAAGGATAAACTCCTACAAAAAGGGATCACATGGCATTTCACGCCACCCAAAGCTCCTTGGTACGGTGCCACATATGAAAGGCTAATAGGAGTATATAAGCAAGCATTCGAACGTGTCATGGGGCCACATTCACATCATCATCACAATTTTGAAGCTGCGCTTAAAAATATACAAGTGATGATGAATCCAGCACCAGACGAGGCGGAACAGATGACGCTGACCCCAGCACACTTTATGCATGCTAAACTCAGAAATTTCACCTTAGACCTAGATAAACCCTTAGAGGAAACAACTCTAACGGCTAAAAATCTGCAGAGTCTATGGAGAAAAGACCAACAAAACTTACAACAGCTTTGGGCAGCATGGAAAAGCCTCTATCTTCCTTACTTAAGAGATAGAGTCCCTAAAGGCGTAAGCAATGCTTATCGCACCGTAAATTTCCAACCAAGAGTTGGAGATATAGTCCATGTCCTAGACATAATGGCAAAACCAGGTGTCTACAAATTAGCCACAGTAGTCAACCTGCTGACATCTCGTGACGGACAAACACGTCACGCAGACCTTAGATTACCTAGCTCAAAAATAGTGAGCAGACCTATTAAGTTTTTAGCACCACTGGAGCTAAACACCTCAGAAGTAGCGAACCAAACTTAACAAGTTTAACTCCTACTTCACAGACCTGTAAAAACGCACATAGACTCACAAATTTAAAACCCCAATGGAAAGTGGCACCATTGGAGTTAGCTATCTTTAAAGTCAAGACAGCACTTGTTCTGCCAAACACTTACTCTCACTGTCCAGCAACCTCTTCAGGATAATAGCGGGTGAGAGGTGATAGCAGGTCGCGACCAACCAAACTAGAAATTAAGATAATAATTGTCTCAATTTCACTATCAGACTAGCAAACACTAATACACACAACCTCTTTTCTTTCCAGAGTCACTCCTGTATGGCGCCAACCAATAAATTACCCCTCCAGCCTCCTCGAACCCAATCTGCGAAGTCTGCAGGGGTACAACTCCACGGTTGGAGACCCCCAAGGCCTTCAACATAAACAAAAAAAAAAATTTTTTTTTTGTTTTTTTTGTACATAGTTTTTGTTTACTTGTTTGTTGTTGTTGTACCTCAAGAAAGTACAATTTTATTATGTTTTTATTTCTCTATAATAAACAATAATTTTGTACTTCTGTATATGTACTATAATGATTTCTTACAGGCCTACGAACGACCAGTCTTGGAAGACTGGTTGTGGACACCGCCCCCAGTATCATGCGCGTAGCCTACGATCCTCCACGCGCCTGGCGGGCGTTTGGAGAACTCCTGTACCGAAGCAATGTAGGTACAGGAGGACTGGGCTGAGGAGGTCAATCCATAGTGGTGTACTACCACTATATAGCCTACATGAGCAATTTTTTTTGAATCCTTAGCAAATCTTGCAGTTAACATCAAAATGTAATAATTTACAAGAAGAAATGAAAAAAAAATATAATGGGTGAATGTAGTGCTACGAACAGCGCAAATAGCAATTTGCTATAAAAATGATTATTTTGTGTCCCTGTAGAGTGTAGACATTGATAGATGACTAAGTGGGTTTAAAATTCAAGAAGGGACAAGTAGAAGCCCTCGGTACTGGCGATTTTTTCTAATAAATTATTAAATTTTAAAGTAAATTGCAAGATTTATTAAAAATTTGAAAATAAACGTGAATTAAAAACAAGTTTTAAAAAAATAAGCTTTAACAATTTAAAAAAAACAACAATTACACAGAAACTTCCATCCCCAATGGGACTTGAATTTGAGATACCTTTCACGCGAGTATCCCAACGCCATAGTGATGATCAGAGCCATTCCTAGCTATTCTACCTCTCTGGGCAACGTCCTTTTTGGACACCCCTAAAATAATGCGCCTTACGCAACCATCGACAATACGAGGTGTGACAATGAGGTTTGTGAACTACTTCTCAAATAAATTATTTATTTAAATTAGTTACATCCTTCAATGTAATCCTCCCTTCAGTATTCGGATTTTCCAGCTTTAATGAAGGCCTTTTTGGTCATTTTTGATAACTGTCTCCAGAACCCATAACAATGCATCTTTAATTTTTTTGATTCTCCAAAAATGTTTTCCTTTTTTTTTTGAAAATTTTGAGTAAATAATTTTTTTAGGAGCAAGGTATAATTTGTAGGGTGGTAGTTGAGAATTTTCATAATTTTTGCCCAAAAATCTCATTCAGTAGCACTGTGGACAAGAGCATTTCTGTAATGGAGAACACAAGAGTTCCTCAGAAATTACTCTTCTTTTTCAAATTCATACTTTCAAAAGTTTCAAAACATGAAGAAATGATGGTCAGATGGTAGAACAGACTAGGAGCCTATTCTTTTCAGTTTTTTATTTAAAAAATGAACAAAATCCATTTGATTTTGTTTTTTTGAAATGCCCACTTACTAATTTGGCCTCGTCATTTTGTGCTGTCAACATTCGATACACCCAAATAATAAAATTAAAATTTTTTTTACTTTTGCTTAAAATTTTCATTCTTTCATTAATTTTTTTCCCTTCAAAAATTACTTCTCCTAATTAAATTTTGGTTGTAATTGGCTGGTTTTTTGAAATCTTACATTTTGCGGCAAAGTGGCTGCTGCGCTAGTTTTTACTTTTTTTTTCTTTCTTCAATTTTGCTGCTCCATCTGAAATGTGCCGCCGTGGATGGTTACCCATTTTGTCATATGGTCGGGGCAGCACTAGTGATGATTGCAGGAATGTAAAGAATTTTGTGTTGAAAAAGCAAACGCGTTGAGAAAGATAATTGATAAAAACCAAATCTGATTTCCGTGCCCCTGTATGTTAGTACGAGAACTACACCACATTTTTTTACGTAGTAACTGCAATAGAAGTGTATAAAACTCCTCTTGAATGTGTGATATCTATAAGTAATGATATATATGAAAGAAATAGTGGCGGGTCAAGAAAATCATTTGAGGAGAGAAATGACAGAATTTTTAGGGAGTTGAGTTTTTTTTTTTGCTCTTCAACTAATATTTTACAATTTTTATCTCAATTTTGTGATCGTATTTCATGTTTTCCCTTCTTTATTTTTTTTTCATTTTTTTTTGGTATTTAGGGGGAGATTTTTCCCATTTTCCCCTAGATCCGCCACTGGCGAGGAATGGCTTCAATATGACAGCTCGAGATTTGCGATAGTCTTATTATAGATTCCCTCCCTGCATAATATACCCTGTTTTGTTGTGGTTTCTTGATTTGGTGAGTTAACACATTAACCTGAGTAAAAGTTTCCAGGTAAGATGTTGTTGTGTAAAACATATTCCGGTATATTATATTTTTTAAGGCAGGTTTGGCCCGATATATTGCTTAAAATTTAGAACTTTTTGAGGAAAAAAGTTTTTTTCTATAGTTCTGTCCCAAAAAATGAAATGACCTCTTGAGAGAATTAATCCAAATCCAACATGCAGTTTTTAAAAAGTGCTGAGATTTCTGAATTTTTGGTCATATTGAACGTACTTATAAATTAAATCAAAATTTTAGTCCTTTTCAATTTTTTTCTCATAAGTTCAACCAGTTATTCAGTTTTTCTAGTTGAATTTTGAGTTTTTCCACCTTCCCATGTACTAAGTTTTCCTGCGTAACACATTTTTTCACTTTGGTCCCTTGAAAAAGTATCAATGAGTTTTACTATAACTAGACTAACTAATAGGACAAATTGTTTGTAAATAAGGGGAACAATCAATAATAATATTGTAAAACTAAAATATCTCTCACATTATTTGATGTCCTGGAAAGATCTTGCTGTTTGGCAGAAACATGGGCAATTGCTTCGATAAATAAGGTCTTCACCAACGAAATGCAGTCTAATGATCTGAAAAATTAGATATATTTTCATAAGCAATCGTAACTAGAAACTCGTCATAGGTCTATAAAATTTTACTAATTCTAAGGTTACTAAATCAAGAAATTAAACTGTTTTTAGTAGGTATTTCAAAAGCCGTTTAGTAAAAATATGTTAGTATACAGGGTGTCCTAGGAATAAACTACCAAACTTCGACTATCTAACTTCTATAATTGGCAGTACATACTCACACAAAATATAGAGCATCTCTTTCACGTAGATGTTTTGTTACTAATTTTATCGAGTACTACCAAGGTTGCCAACCACCGAACTTCGACAGTCAATTTCCAGAACACCCTGTATTGAGAACCTGGTACCATAAATTTAAAGAATGTTGGTTGATATACAGTTGCAGTAAATGCTCCTGGTGTCTAAAAAATTAGAAAACCTAAAAAAAAAATCTAATTTTCCTTTAGAATTGTTTCTAGTGCTTATTATTTGCAACAGTTGCATTATGCGATACATTTTCAAAGAATTAATAGAAAAGTATTCGTATTTTTACAAGTTGAACAACCCTTATAAATAATTTTTAACTAAGATCAATTTTAGTTTTTAGTTTCCTCAATATATCTGGTGATGCAGGTTTATGATTTTTGCTGGTCGTCTCATTTTTTCCAAATTAATATGGGAATTCTTGAAAGAAATAACGAGAATGAGTAGGTAGAAAAGCTACAAGTCAAAGAAATTAAATTTTTAGAAAGAGTCGAATAAAAATTTTTAAAAACGAATCAGAATAAAAAACTTCATTCTTAAAGGAGGAGAGGAGAATTCAATACCACAAATACGAGTCTAATGACGTCTATTCTATATTGAAAAAAGTGCAGAACTTTTAGTACTTCAATAACAGGAAATTTGATTTAGAAAAGTGTGAAACGAAACTATTCTATGTTCCAAAAGAGAAACGGAATTATGTCTATGGTAGAGAACACTGCTAATATTTCACACTTGCCGTGAAGCTGAATTTCATACAATATAAAAATTTTTTAGAGTCTGTGGAATACCTTACTTCGTGGAAAGTAAACCAACAATAGATGGTGTTCAACAGAACAATTTGCGTGTTTAAGCCAAAATACCTAAAAGGTATGAGGAAGCCAAGACCTCGGCAAGCACTGGCGATTTAAAATAAGATTTTTTAGTCTTATATACCCGGCTCCCTACACGCACACATATACACCTATGTACTAATTACATATGCTAACGTGTAGATTATTCATCGTACTTTACGGTTGCTGGGGCAAAGGTAAAGTACAGAGAATGCATCTCTGTATCGGTTTGTAACATCGCGGAGATTGTTATCTCTCGATTTGTCATGGACTGAGATTTGTAACTTGTCTATTTACAAAGATAGACAAGTACAAACAAGCAAACATACATTTTTTGTTTAATATGCAATATACAAATATTTGTTACTAGAGGTGACAACTCTCATCGATAGGCTGAGCCTATATCCTCATACGAGTGTTGTCATCCCCACAGAGTCCTTATCAGTTCTTAATTCGATGATATGTAATGTATAAGAGTAAAGACAGCTTTAGTATAAGTAATTAAGTATACAAACCATATATTTGCTTTAAAATAATGATAACTTTTTTTTTATTAATTGGGTCAATAGTTGAAGAGTTTTGTTATGATTCACAATTATTAGTTTTAATTAATGTCATCAAGACCAATCTAAACAACAATTGCAAGGATTCAGTCATCTGGCCTGACCATAAATATCAGATCAAAGTAACTAATAAGATTATAGTATACAAAATAACAATAATTTTAGTTGAAAACAAAATCCTTAAAAATTTTGTGGTCTAATCTCCCACCCTTAAGTTATTTCATTAGTATTAGGGGAGAGTTGCCCAAGTTGGACCAGTTTGACTTTGACCTTATCGTACTCGGCCGCATATGCATGAAATTAAGATCTTGATACACCTTTGGAGAAACCAAACCCTTGACTATATTCCCCAAAAATTTGAAAGTGATATAAGAATTAGGGGGTGGGGGGAGAGGTTTAAAGACAAAAATCCGTGATCGGTCCAACTTAAGAACCCGTTGCTAAAATTGGACCATCGATGCCAAAGTTGGACCACCCAGTTTCCCAATTTGGACCAGTCTGAAAAAAAAACAATATTTTATGCTGCAATAATGAAAAAAATGTATTAGGTCACAAAAACATGACATGTAACTACATTATTGTGCATAAAAATAAAAAATATAGGTATATCAGTTATAACTTGAGTTAGTAGAGGTTTGGATAGCACATAATTGTGTCAAGATTGAAAGAAAGTAGACGATTCTGTCTTGATGTTGAGCATAATGTAGTAAAATTGATGTTTTTTACAATATCAGTCAATGGCACTGACAATCGATCCTCCTTTTCAGGATAATAGAATATGCTGCCATTCTTGTGACGCAAGAATGTCAATTCTGCAGTTTCTGAATCGCCATGAATTTCAAGTAAACGACCTACATAATGCTTTTCACGCACCTTACCCTGTTCTAGAGGAATTCGCACAATATAAAAATTATTACGATGTTATTCAATTTTTTCCAGAGTTTCATTAGGCCTATCATTAGTTTCAAGATCTGAAAATGTCTCCTCATTGGAGCTTGAATCGAGCATATTCATGAAATTTTTGTCATCACTTGACGAATCATCAATTGATATCTCTGATGAGATAAGCGAATGACGTGCCTTCTTCTTTGGAAGCTGACAACTAGAACTAGGAATATTCCCTGTTTGATTTGAGGTAAGACCTTTTTTTGCCACATTAATTGGTCTGAAAAAGAAATGAAGGTATGAAAAATAAAGTGAATGCAAGAAGCTGTACTCATTTTCTGGATGGAGATTTACTTTTTAGGACATCCTCTTTTTTTCACTTCTTTTGCAACATTTTCTTTCAACAAATTTTTGGCAGCCAATTTCAATCTGTAACCAAACAAAAATAAAAATCTAATCAGTGACCTGAAACTTTAAAGCTGTAGGTATGCAAAAATAACTTAACACTCACGATTTCTTAGCTTCATTTTCTTTTTTCCTCCGATCAGTTTCCTCCTGCTTGCGTTCACTAAGTACCAGTTTATCTTTATATGGAGATGAAGTCAACAGCTCTGCATTTTGTTTCTCACGCCCACGTTTTTGTCCTTTTGCACCCTTCTTGGCTTCTGGTATTGGGGAAATTTTGCGGATAACAGTTTCAATATGAGAGGATTTTGAAGGAGTAGCTTCACAGGGTGGGTCTTGTTGTGGTTCATGTGCCATTGTAAACATTAACTGAGTATTATCAATTTCTTCGTTGGCACCTAATTCATTAATGACGGGATCAACTTCGGCATTCACTTGAATGGTGACAGGATCAATTTCAGCACAGACTTCATTGGCAGCAGGAGGAACCGCAACTTGATGCTCACTATCCAAATTCAGGGCATTGGCCGCCACATACTCGTGCTCTGGAAAATGAATGAGTTGTATGCCCAACTAATAATAG
This sequence comes from Ericerus pela, assembly GCA_011428145.1. Lineage (NCBI taxonomy): Eukaryota > Metazoa > Arthropoda > Insecta > Hemiptera > Coccidae > Ericerus > Ericerus pela. Next base: position 44,611 of record WOFM01001685.1, on the reverse strand, counting down.
GAGAACTGGTCTCTCTGGGGCACAGTTTGTGTATTTTTGAAAATGAACAAGCCATTCAAGAAAAATATTTTTGTTTATGTAGCCAGTTTCAGAGATTTTGAAGATGATGAGTGACGGCACGTAATTCCCCATTGCACTGACGCAGCACACTGCTGTGGTGTTCACACCCCATTCAGCACTCTTTGCTTTTCCAACCTGCCACCTTCCTTTTAGTGCCATAACTTTCTGTACTGATTTCTGGACTGTGGAAATACCGGTTTCATCCACATTATATATATTTTCTGGTCCCAGGTTGTATTTTTCCACAGTCATCTGTAAGAGTTTGAAAAATTCCGCCACTCGTTTTTGAGAGAAACCCTTGATTCTTTGCAGGGATGTCAACTCTGATGTTCTCAACGATAAGTCCAAATGTCGTCTCAAAAAATTGTAATACCACTTTTTTCCAGCAGCCTTACCGCCAAATGGATGATCAATTTTTAGTTCCTCAGCCACGTCGTATGCTAATTCACAAAATTCAGTTGGGGTCATTCCAAACATTCGTTCTTCTAAATGTACAACAGGCTTACGCAATTCAATTTCCATTTCTTCAGGGAGAGTCGGCGCTCTACCAAAGTTTTTTTTCCCATTACTTCGACTGTTTTTCTTGTGAAAGTGGCGTAATAGAGTTGGTTTTGGAACACCATAAGAACAAGCTATGTGATTAATCCCTGCTTCATTTTGTTCCAAAGCTGCAAGCGCGGCTCGGAGATCTGGTCAGTCCACCGTCCATAGTTCCCTCTTTTTAAAATCTACACAACAAAAAGTAGTAAAATGTTAGTGATAATGAGAGAAAAGAAGATTAAAAATACAAAAAATACTGAAATATAAAAAAAAATTCCGAAGTTTCCAAAGTTGGACCGATCCAACTTCGGAGCCTTTCTACATCTTTTCAGGTTTGATTTCAAATACAAATTCTACTTGCTACCTGAGTTTCATTTCATTCAATCAATACATTTAGTATGCAGGAGTGTGAAAACTTGTTTTAGTATGTCATATTCAGATGGTCCAATTAAGGAAACTAAATTTGGTCCAAATTACGCGACTCGCGTTTTTCTAGATAAACATGGCTGCTCACAATGATTGGTGAATGTTCGAGCAAATCGCCGTATGTGGAATAATGGCCTGAAATATGCTTAATCGATTGCAGTATAAGACATTTTGGTTTACTTACCTCATTTGGAGGCCTCATGATTTTTTTCACGATGAAAATTTTGCAAAAAAACACTGTTTTTCAAAATTTTGACAAACAAACGAAAATTCTGACCAAACAATATGTTATCACACCGGGTTTGCACTGTGAACTTAGTAACTACATAGATAGACATAATCCTATGAAGAAACCAATGCGCTATCTAGCGTCAGTTTTGAGATATTAAAGGTGGTCCAACTTATGCGCTGGTCCAATATGGGCAACTCTCCTATACATCAACAAAACAATGAACATAATTAGTTTCATTAGTACCTCTCTGTTCAACTTTATATATTATTTCTGATTAAAGAGTACACCTTCAAGCTTCATGATCGAGTCCTCTGAAACTCAAAATGTCTAAATACCTACATCGTTTTTCTTATGAACTAAACCTACTACCTACACTTATGATAGTAAGTAACAGAGTAGAACTGAGGAAGTCATTATACATATATAGTCACAAATGTCATAATCATACTACCTAATGACTCTAGTTCAAAAAACGCTTACCTACATCAAAAACAAGAACAGATAAGGACTTGTAAAATAAACAGACCCGCATTTAGGTAGACATATACTTCGACCATATACATAATGGACTGCGCATACTGATAAAATTAACATTGGCTTGTATGGAGACACCATGTAGGCATACATTTCATTCAAAAGTTTTCTTTTTTCAGGATTTATTAAATATCATACGTCAATTGATTAAATAATTTGGAGGGATTTGCATCGTCATTTTACAAAATGAAAGTGTTTTTAAAATTAGAAAGAGTCATTTATTCTTTTTAATATTCGTAGGTGAATTCTCCTCCTTTTGTCACTAAATCCTAATTAATTTGAGGGTGATGAATCGAAGAGAATTTGTAGGTGAATTCTCAATTCATCGCAGAATCCTAATTAATTTAAGGGTGATGAATCCTAATTAATTTAAGGGTGACAAATCAAAGAGAATTTGTAGGTGAATTCTCCTTCATTTGTCGCTGAATTCTAATTAATTTATGGGTGAAAATGAAGAGAATTAGTAGGTGAATTCTCCTCCATTCGTTTCTGAATCCTAATTAATTTAAGGCGACGAATCGAAGAGAATTTGTAGATGAATTCTCTTCAATTCATAGCTGAATCCTAATTAATTTAACGGCGACAAATCGAAGAGAATTTGTAGATGAATTCTGTGAAAAGTACAGTTTGATAAGAGATAAAACTTTTGAATGAAATGTACATTTCATTTGGTTGCCTTCAACATTTTATCAGTATGCACAGTCCATTATGTATATGGTCGAAGGATATATATAATACTCAGCGTCTCGTCTTTTTGTTTAGTCTTTCGAAAAAAAGGTGAATTTATGAAAAATAGTTGGCTATGAATATATTAGATACCTAGAAAGTCAACATGAACATCAATTTTATTGAATTTTAAATTTTTAAACTGCAGAGCTCTTGAACATACAAGCGTCTAGGGACACCGTAGGGTAAATTTTTTCGGGTGGTTTCGGAATTGGTCAGAACATTTTGTTGGACTTAGTTTTCAAAGTTATTTTGTGTTTTTATTGAAATTTGAAATTATTTAGAATTTTTGTAAAAAAAACTATTTATTTATAGAGGCTGTATTTTTTTTTTTAATATATTTTTTTAAAGCAAGAATCTGAAATATTTTTAAGTTGTGAATAAAAAACACTGAATGACACTGTAAAGAAGAACAAAGTATAGTATTCATGAGAACATGTTCGAATAAACCACCAGAAAAACTTTATTTATCCTTTGAAAATATTTAAAAAAAAAAATCGGAGTCAACTTTATTTATTCAATTTAACATGAATGCAAAGAAAACGAAACAGAAAAGAACATTACTTATTTTCTAAATGACGATCGTATGCACAGGAAGTATTGCAGGAAAAACAGTATAGAAAACATTGGATTTTACTTCGATGTTTTTGAATTTTTTTTACACTGGTAGGCCTACTAATGGAATGAATGTTTTCAATGTGCCTGAGTACATGATGTTTTTTACCAAAAGAAGTTTGACATAGGTCGCAGATGAATTGCGATTTGGAATTCATATTTAAAAACATCAAAAATTAAACAATTAGGTAACCCATTTTCCAACTACCATTATTATCAATAAACTAACAAACAAAACAAATCCCAAATCAAACGAAGTGTTCCGACCAATTCCGAAACTACCCGAAAAAAATTTACCCTACGGTGTCCCTAGACGCTTATCAAAATTGTTTAATTTGCTGAAATGATTTAACAAAATGAATTGGTGGTATACATTATTCTTTGTATTTCTCGCAGTTTATCTATTCAATAAATGGTTGTGTGGAGATTAAATAACATTACACGTTCGGCCAAAATGTATTGGAATTCCTACCGATACGAACAGAATATTTGGAGCTCAACTTCGGTTATTTCTACCAACATGCGATCAGTTCGAATAAATCAACGATAAATACCTAATATTTATTTTTTGCAAATTATGACCAGTAAAACCAGATATGTATCATGAATTTAAAAATCTTAGTTGTTTCCAATTAGTGGATAAAAAATGTGTTACCTAGAATATTTCGTAACACCATTGTATACGTGTTCGTAGAAAATTAATTTATGGCTCCTTATACGGTTTGTGGTGTGAGGTGCCAAAGCCTCAATTATTTTCCACCAAACATATCGTTCTGCAAATAATAATAAAGGTATTTTTTAAACAATGATTTTGTATAATTTCACTGAAGCTAATCGATATGGATATCTACCTGAAGGGTCATGGTTTGCTCCCTTCAAAAACTACGTCTCTCAAGATTTTCGAAGTTGCAAATTGTTTCGCAAAACTGAGTCCCTGCGAAATAAAATTACAAAAATTTTGTTTTTCGCTGAAAAAATTGTGAAAATGTGAAGTTTTCTTCATAACGAGCAATATTGAATTAAATTTAAAATAATAAATTTCATGATATTTGAATCGTATTGAAGCAGAGTATTTGATAATATGATCTGTGGCGCATATCTTGAACCTTGAAGTTGTTTTTACTTATACCTCAGTAAAATTAAACGAAAAAAAAATGGTTTATGGTATCTTTGAAAAATTCGTACCAAAGTAGATTTTCGCGATTTTCCATGCATTTATTTAGGGGTTAGTACAAGTAACGTGCAAAAATTAAGTGGCGTAACAACGGGTTTTGGTATATGGGTAAAATGTACCTACTCCTAATAAAAAGTAGCAGGATTAAAGGTGTCATTTGTATCTCCTCCCCAAAAAAAAAATTAATTTCTTACCCATAAGAAACTCATATAGGTATGTAAATTGTTGCAGACAATATACATAATCTTCCCCTCCATTCATCATTTTTGACATCTCGCCTTTTATGAATTTTCGATTTCTTGAAATTATACTCCCCCGAACGAGAAACATTGTTACCTTACCCTCCTGCAAAAAGTTCCCATCGACATTATGTTCACTTCGAAAGTTATTCAAGGTCAAGGATCACGATTTATAAATTACGTAGTTTTTCTCTATTACCTATCTTTCTTCTTATTGATTAGAAGACAGGTTATTATGTTTATCATAAATTTTACAAAATTAATAATGTTCTATAAAAAAGATTATATGCAATTTTCAAATAGACATAACCGGTTTATAATCAACATGTAGCTAAATTTCGAAGCAAGGCATAATGCTCCATCCTGTTTAGTCTGTACTCTATAGATCTACACTACCAAAGTTGCATAAAATATGAGTAAATGTACCAGACATATAAACTGATATGGAGACACAATGAGTATACATATTATAACTGTGTTTACGAAGATTAGAGTACCTACGTCTAGTTCACCAAAATAATAATTTTAATGTCATTAACTCCATCTATCAAGTAAGACAAAGAAATGAATGAGTAGGTATTTTCGTTTTTGCTATGTATATAGGCCTCCCCTCCTGTATTTAGCACATATTTGCATAAGAAAAAATAACAAAATATATTATCTTCCATTTATTGTAACTTATTAAGTAAGTATAGTTCTTTTCTTTTTCTTTTTCTCTTATATTAAGCTTTTTTAAAGTAGCCATTTTACCCAGACTTAGTAGATTATTGAATTGGTGTCGATGTGGGAGAAAGGATTTGTTTCCCAGCGTGAATTTTCCCATCTTATGTGGTGAAAGCTCCGACTGAACCTAAGTGAGCATATTGACGGTGGTTGGTCTTGAACCTTCAAACTTTCGACATTAACCCCCAACAACAAACCCCGGTTCTATGAAGACCGGTAAATAGAACAATAGAAATCTGTGGAAATTAACGAGTTTTTCAATTTGACATGGGATCAAATCGTAATTGGACAGTGATGACGATGAAGTTAACAAGTAGATAAATGCTGCGTTTAATATGAAAAAAAAAAAAATGCACTTAAAGTTTCAATTCTGGAGTATAATTATCTAAAAGGTTAGGTCGAAGTTTTACTTTACGGTCTCAATTTTGAGTCAGTTCTGTGAAGTGGAAAACTGAAAAAAATTATATCTTAAATAAAAAAAACTTGACCTTTAAATGGCAATTCAACTCAATCTATGCATAGTACAGGCAGTGTGAACTCCATACAATAATAACTAGGTACCTATAAGTGACTGAACGTCTAAGATACTCTTATTCAGTAAAATTAATACCGCATAAATTAATTCATTACATTATTAGGTATAAGTATCTGAGGCTAAGAAAGTATGCTCGATAAAATTAACTAACGACTCTTTTGCAATAATGTTTAGGGTTTTTTTAGTCACTTTCGATTTAAATTACACAATTGTTAGCCAACTGTTTGAATCTATTTTGGAAGAAAATAGTGAAAGTAGACAGCAAGGGCGTAGAGAGCTTGATCGTTATGGACGGGATTATACCACCACCATTAAAAACACCATATCTACACTATTTTATTATGTTAAGATTTTTTTTCGGAGGATAGACCCTCTGAACCACGGGAAAGATTCAAAGGCTACGAACATTTTTCTATCCCATTAAAAATCATTGGCAACAGTGTCTCATATTTTACAATTTTTTACTCAAAATGAAAAATTAACGATAAACAATATACCTACCTATAATTTTCTTTCTGTTTTTTCTCTGAACTCAAAACACATTTTAACTTTTCCAGCTACCTCATATTGTCTTGACGGTTACTTTTCAAATCTGCGAATTTCATTTCCAACATTTTCATCTTTCAAGTTGCTTTACTAACTTGTGATCGCAAGAGGTTATCTCTCATTTTGGCAAGATCATCGATGAAGGTGGTTCTGGGGGTTTGGATCGCTCTTTGCTAAAAAAAAATGACTTCTGAAAAATAGTAAGTATGTTTTTTTTAGTTTTGGTGGGCGTCATAAAAATACAACTGAGAATATATGGACGACCCCCTCCATTACGATGGAGCTTCCTTCGCCCGCATGGATTTTTGGTATGATTTATAATGTATAATTTGGACAGATAATGTTAGTTGAAAATCATAATATTTATGTTTGTTTTTTATCATTCATACCTACTCACCTTGTGTAAAAGACACGTACAGCAAGTGTGCTAGGTATTGATTACGAATTTTACAAATGAACCTATATTGTATGTACAGTTTACGATCTGTGCGTGCATTAATTACAAGCCATTGTTCGAAGATGTTCAGAAGTGTATACGATGTTGGAAAAAAATGAAGACCGAAAAGATGATTCAGGTTTGAGTAGTTCTTTTTTTTTTTTTTCGTTGGTTTGTTTGAAATATTATTCGAGCTGAACAATCAGATCTATAATATGTTGAAGTTGTACTCATCATAAATTTTCTTGTGAAAAGTTGAGATATTTGGGTTTTTGAAAATATGCGTAAATTCAGCAAAAACAACTGTTTGGTGGTGGAAAATCAAATAATCGGAAACGTATCGTTTTGAAAATTTCAAAACATCTAAGCCATACGAAAAAAGACGGCTGCAAACACGTATTGGTAATGACTCATCGCTTTAGTAAGAATAACAAGTATGCATTAAGATGTTTTGATGATGAAAAGGAATCAAATTAATTTTTGCTACAAAACTGAAAACGTACCTACCTACTCATTTCATTATTAATTTAGAAAAATTCTAATTTTTTTAATTTTTGAAATAACATTCGTGAAGGGTAAAATTATTAGCTGTGGGAAGTAGGGAAGTTTGCCACCAAATGAGCAGTTAAAGTGAGTTAATAAGAACAAGAATGGAATACCTACAAGCTTTAAAAAATTTCTGGATTCAATGATAAATCCGAGGCAACATTTTAAAGGGATAATTTTCCATTTCAATAGCTGAGGCGAGAACGAAACTTTCGAAATAGAAAAATTTTATGTTTTATCCATGACCAGGAGTTAATCATTAGTTTTTCCCTTTCTCCCTTTAATATTTTAAGTTTTATCTCTCTTTCTTTATCCGAATTTTCATTCTCAGATGGATGGAGTGGCTCCCGCAAAATATTTTCCGAGTTAGAAAAATTTACTAGTTGCATGTATATAGTTGGAAAATTATGCCAGTTGATGACCACTTTTTTTTTCTCCATCTGTTAAAAATTTCAAAAATTTCAGTTGAAAATTTTCGTTTTTCTCACTCCCTCTAAAAGAAGATTTCGTTACGTTCCTGTTGTCGCTAGCCTTTATTTGACTTTATACAGTTTATAATATTATGTTTTCAGGCATTAGAAGAGCATAAAACTTATGGTCTTCTGAATTAATTTCATATGCAATGAGAATCGGCTTTAGGGATCAAGACAACCAGGACCCCTTTCATGTATGACCTTGGGTCTTTATTTTTCTTCTTTTACATAATCTATTCTACCGAAGGGTGAATCAATAAAAAAATAAACTAATGTTGAGCAATACAGTCACGTTTATTACAAAAAATAATTATAAAAACAAAGCATAGGTATACAAAACGTGACGATACAGGAAGAAAAAGAAAAAAAATTCATCTTTATCTACTTATAAAAATAGACCTTATTTGAATGGAAAGGAAGATGAAAGGTTCAAATTACATCCTTTTTGAAGATGATATAGACATTATTAATATTTTTATAATATACAACACTTCGCCTGTTTTTTTTTAGAACTAAATTTCTAGAAGTAACATTAATATTGTATTTCTTTAATCAGGTAAAAGATTAATACTAGACAAATAATATTTTATTTTTGCTATGTAAAGTGAGATTGCTGGAGGATCCTTGAAAATGTATCACCTTTTAATAATATTCAATAAATACAAATATGATGCTATTTATAGTGGTTTAGTAATGTTGAAAAACGAAACAAAGAAATGTATCTTGGGCCTATTCCTTTCTCCATATTTCAATTGAACAGTATAAAAACAAGGGCGTAGCCAAAGGAGGAGAAGGGGCGATTGCGTTCCATGAACTTCTTTTTATTTTTTTTTTGATGACTGTAACGAATATGTTCGTCATATTTTAATATAGACGTACATATTTCGTTCACAGAAAAATACGTTTTTCTTACTAAGCAAATTCTTTCCCTAATATGTATTGTCAACTGGCAAAAGTACCGTTACTTCCTGCCAGCAACCACTACACGTTTTCTAACGGAATATTCGAGTACCTGAACATTCTGGTACCCGAATATTCTAGAAATAATTAAATACCTAAATCAGCAAATCCCTACTCTACACACAACACCATAGAAAACCATATACCTGGACAGGTATATAAACTCAGGTTTTCATTAAAATAATTGTATTGTATTGTATAGTATTGTAATTGTAATCTTGACACTGCGTAATAGTGTAATATATTTTATTGTAAATAAACCGGTCAGTCGTATACTGTACCTGCAATATTCTTCCAGTCTTAGACTGTGAATGAATACTTGTAAATTTAATATTGTGTTTTAAAAGTAAAGTGATAAAATTTATTGTGTGTTTCAATTTAATTAAAGTCTTTCATTTAGTTAAGGTCCACAATAGTTGTGGATAATAAAATTCAATTAGTTAAAATAATTCTTGAATACTATAATATTCCTGTGAATATTATCGTATATCGAAGGAAGTGTAATCGCCCCAAAAGAGGTTAGTTTCCAGTACTGAACCACCTCTTTTGGCCGTTACAATGACCACTTTTAAAGTTTGGAAAAAATTTTAATAATAAATATGCCATAATGGATTCCATAGATGCCAAATTTCACAAATATTCTAAATTTTCAAAACTAACAGCAAAAATAAAAGTCATAAAATTTTTTTTCCCCAACCCCTATGGAAAAAATCCTAGCTACGCCCCTACATAACAACATAATTCACACGTTTGATCGAACTTTACCAAGATATTAAACATTTTTTTGTTCTTACAATGCAAAATACGTATGCATACCTACAAGAACATTGAATATTGCAGTGGTAGACTTTTGTTTTTTCATACGCTTTTATTCTACTCACTCAATTTGTTGAAGTACACTGGATGACCAACTTAGGCGCTGCTTTCACGTGTTGCGACACACCCACACATACACTTATACCTGTTTTCATCAGTTGCTTTTTCAATTTTTATTGAAAAAGTGAGAAATTTTATTTTCACTCTCACCGTTATTTTCTTCTTCAAATTATAAACACGTATTTTTTTAAAACTCGTTTTTAACCTAACTTATTTTAATTTAGTTAATTTCTGATAATAGTATATGTTCATGGTTTACAATATGATTTATTAGGAGTAGAATTTATTTAAATTGACATGTGGAAATACGACAAAACTTGATAAATTAGTTTCTTATTTCAAAAATATACCTGCATAAGCTACAAATTTTGATATGTCTTATGAGGAGCTTTCAAAAAACTGAAACAAAAAAAGTGTTGTTGAACGAGGTAATTGCAAAGTCTATTCCTGAATTGTTTTGGGTCGGTAACTCTTTCAATTGGTAAGTATAAGAAGTTGCGATTTTAATCAAAAATTATTAATTATCTGATTGCAATATTAAAAACTCTAGCGCAGCAAACCTCGCTAGAAAAAGTAGGTGAAAGAAAGAATTATGAACTTTGATGGTCACATTAATTGTCTTTAAGTTTATAATGGTATGTTATGATTGTTTTACGTTTCAAATATATCCGTTTCCATGCATTTTTTCTGCCCAGTCTGGAATTTTTCAAATAATGAGAACAAGAAATCACAAAAACAAGCCCATTAACCCTTTTTTCCAAGCTAAATTTAGGTATTTTTCCATAGATTTTTTTTTTTTTCAATTTAACAGAAATAGCACATAACTTAAAATAAATATCTAAGAATTTATTAGCACAATTATACCTATTTCCAATATATTGCCTACACTATACATGTATAATAAAAATAGGATTTTTTTTTTTTTTCATTCGTCCAATTTCCCATAAATCCGTACAAAATTTCTTCCGCCCAATTTGTTCGCATTATGAGGTGAGTACTATATTTAGTTTTTTGGATTCCACAATCATTACATGCATAACTATCATAATATCTAAGAGTGATGTGTGTAGCCTGTGATTATCGTTGAAAAAGAAAATCGTATTTCCACTTTCCCGCCAAGTTCAGGAGTGTATCTTATTATGACATTACAATCGAGTAACATCACACGGTAATTTTTACGAGTGGCTAATAGCCACATGTTAATAAAAGACAAAAACCTCTTGCGAAGCTTGCTGCGCAAGAAAAAGTAGATTATATTTATTTAAAAATCACCTATATCACCCACATTCTTCTAATAAAGTAGTACCGGGTGACCCAAAAGTCACGCAACCAAAATCTTCAAATGTAAAAATTTTGAAAAAAGAGATACAAGGCTGAATCTTGAAACAGTTGCAGAAGTCGGTTACTCAATTATTCATGCAAAGTTTCAGCTCTGTATCTGTAATAATCTAACTTTGAAGAATTTTTCATTTTTAATTATAATTTTTTCATGTTTGAAAAATAAATTTTGAAAAATTTTTAATGGTAAAAATTCTCAAAAAATTCTGAAACTTGGTACAATAATAGAGAATGATTACCTGATTAAACGGGTAAAGTTTCACTTCAGTACCTTCATCCTTGTTTTTTTGAGAACTTTTTTTATAGATTTATTTGTTTGCATTTATTTAAAATAATTTTCTATATAAGTGGACAAAGATATTAATGATTATATAAATTCAACAAAGAATCTAAAAGAGCAATATGATACTATAAGAACACGAAAAATCTATAAGCAAGAAGAATTAAAAGAATTATATAAACCTATTACCACACCTTTGAAAAAACTTACAGATGAAATACAACAAAAAACCATACCAAAATATCCTCAAATTATGTCAGAAACCTTACCAGAATATGTGACAGCAAAGCAGTCTCCCCCACAGGTATTAGAGAAACAGGATATAATTAAAGTTATTGGAAGAATTGCACAAAAATTCTTATCACATTATGCTTCAAAGGATATAAAGACAGACAGGACATTTGGAATTAGAGTTGAAAATGACGATCTGGTAATCAGCCTATCTGGATAAAGGATAATAATATTAAATTTGAGGATGGGATAGAATTCATAGGGACAGATGGTTTATGGGAATTATTGACACTGGAAGAACCAAAGAATTATAATAAAGATGATATCGATAATTATGCAAAAATTTTACAAAAAACTTGTAGTTATAAACATAATAATGATCCAACTTCAAACAAAGTAAAAGCAAGTACTGGATACAAATATAATAATATAGTAAAACCTTTACTTATAAAAAAAGGACTTGTAAAAATTAAAACAGGTAGTGGACTTAAAATGCAAAATTTAGATGAAACCTTGAAAAAATTGGTAAATGTTTACATGAATATTCAAAATGGACATTCAGATTCTGAGAATATAAGAGACATTATAAATGAAATTAAAACTTTAAATTTGAGTGCTAATTTAAAATCAGATAAATATATTTATTGGGATAATTTAGATGAACTGTTTCAAAGACTTGTAGTTTTATATGGAGAAATGAAAAGTGGAAATACAAATCCAACATTGAAAAATGAAATTATTAGAATTTTACAAGAACTTAAGGAACTATCTGCAGGATAAATCCTGTGGATATCGCTGACATCAGTCAGCTTATGCTGACGCATGCATAAATTTTTTCTATTAATAAATACAACATGCCACTAACTGGAAGAAAATTCGTAACTATAGTTGAATTCAATAAACTTGAACACAGAGTTAAAAAAATAGAGGATAATTTAGGTATTCAAACCCAAGATAGATCTGTTGATGCAACCAACATAAGCAGATCTGATGCGACCAGCATGAGCAGGTCTAATCCTGCGGATACTGCGCATGATTTTGACTCAGATAAAGAGGAAGAAGAGAGAGAAAAAAATTTATCAATCTGTATGTAGAACCAGATCTATTTACTGACAATACAAATAGTTTCAATAAAAATTCAATTCAAAAATATCCTGATTTATCTTATGCAGGACATAAAACATTCATATTTATTCGTATTCATTTACACAATCAAGTAGTAAATCAACCTAAAAAGCATAATACTGCTAGCACAAGTGAATTTGGAGAATACAATCTCATCTTTCAGTATGTATTTTCCTATTTTACCTTTTCTCATATATACTCTGGGAAAGAATAATTTCAGTATGAAAGAGATTGAGGGAAAATATATGCTCTACAATACAAATAATTTTAATGAAACTATCTGCTTTGATTATAGATCTAGTGAAAGTTGGTTTACTGAATCCAAAGCTAATATAACTTTTGTTATAAATCATAAAAAAGTGAATAATTATGATCCTGAGAAATTTATCAATCTTATTAATATAGCAGAGGGAAATGTAGGTGTTTATGTAAAAAAAGAATATAAAGATTTTCACTTTCAATTAACTCCTTCTAAGAGTTTAAATCTACCACTAATAAATCTAGGAAATCAAGAATATAGACCTAAACTGAATATTCATATGGAAGATAAAATTTGTGCAAAATCAACATATCCATTCCCAAAGGAAATTGAGAAAAAATTGAATAATGAAACTATATTTTTAAGAATTTATAAAGATTTTGATGAAAAGATATTCAAAAATGTGGAATTACCAGGAATCAAAGTGCTGACATATAAACAAAAATTAGCAGGAATTGATCAGACAATAGTAATGTACAAATTTAGATTTGAAATTATCACAAGGTGTAAAACCAAAAAATAAATTGGATGAAGCTGCACAAAATCATGACATTGCTTATGCCAGATCAAGTGATGTTGATAAAAGACATGAGCCTGATTAAAAGTTACAAGAAGATGCTTGGAAGCATGTGATAGCTGATGATTCAGATATAGGTGAAAAAGCTGCAGCATATCTAACAACAAATCCTATGAAAGTAAAAAGGTGGTTAGGAGCTGGTATAAAGTATCCCATTAATTTAGATAAAAAAGAGCAAAAACTGATCCTTGAAGGTATAAAACTAAGGAAACCTATCACTCTTAATTTAGATCATGAACAGTTGATTAGAACAAAAAATAGTGTCATGAATGAGACTTATTTATTTTTATCAACTTATCAAATAAAACAAATTAAGAAAGGAATCAAGCAAAAGAAACCTGTAAAATTACAACTGAAAGTCCCCCAATTAGAATATATAAATGAAAATAATAAAACTGGTGGATTTTTACCTGCTCTGTTGAAGGCTTTACTAATTATATCAGCAGTATCATCTATTGCAACTAATCTTGTAAATGCTTATAATAACAGGAAAACAAATAATAAATTAGTTGAAGAAAGGATTAAGAATAATAATACTGAAAAAGAAAATTTAGGATATGGGTTAAATGCAACAGCAAAGCAGTCCCTCCCTGCAGATGAAAAGGTTTCAGATTTCATTAATCATTATAAAAATGGTCAAGCAGCAGAAAAAAAATTGGGAAAAGGATTTTATGTGAATCCAATGAGAGCAAGAAACAAGTAAACTGAAGGTCAAGGTTTCTATATCAACTCTAAAGAAAAAAATTGAAACTTCCTATCAAACCCTTATCTGATATAGAGCTGGAAATGTATGCAAAAAATTTGAATATACCCTATTTTCGAGGTGTTTTTTTGAAAGATCAACTTCCTAATAAAATTAAAAAGAATGAAAGTATGATTATCAATTTAGATAATTCTATTGGACAAGGAACTCATTGGGTTTGCTTTTTGAAGAAAGATAAGATAATTAATTGTTTTGATTCCTTTGGTGTTGAACCTCCTATTGAACTTTTGAATTATTTTAAAAACTTCGAAGTTTGTTATAATGTTGATCAAATTCAGAATTTTAATGACGTTATATGTGGTCATCTTTGTTTGAATTTCTTAGTCAAATAAAATCAGTTATTTCTTTAGTTTTTTCTTCCCTATTTCTATTGAATTTGGTTGATTCAATGAATTACATATATATTTAATTTTATCTTCAATACTTTCATTTGTTTGAATTTTATTATGTTCTTTATACATTTTCAGTTTAGGATCTTGTAAGGAATTTATTTTTTGAGGTATATAACTTTCAGATATAGATAAAGAAAACTTTCCATTTGGATTTCTTGGTCTAATTATATTACTTTCCTTTCTATTATATTTTATATTATTTTCTCTTAAATATTTTGCAACTGTATTATAATGAACCCCATATAACTTACTGAATGATCGTATGCTATTATTAGTAAAATCATAATTTTTTAAAAGCTGAAGGAATTCCACTTTAGTTATTTTTTGTTTATTCATTTATTATATTTATTTTTTGTGATATGTGATATGACAAGTGACATGATATGTGATGTGATGAATGATATGATAAGTGATAAGTGATGTGACAAGTGACAAGTGATATGATAAGTGACAAGTGATAAAAATGAATTGAAATTTTTATACTATAAATGGAGAAAACAAAACAAGACTTAACTTTGTCAACACTCTATGAAACAATTAAAAACATAGATGATGAAAATATAGAAAATCTAAATTTCAAGCACATTTATGAATTTACTAAAAATAATATAACTAAAAAAGTTGCCGAAAATAATATTGAGCAATTAAAACAAATGCATCAAAGATTGAATGAAGTTAATGTTCCTCCTGAAAGTTAAAAAAATTTTAAAAAAGTAATTACTTACATTATGAATTTAATAACTGAATCAAGGTGTAAAGATTTATTACTTGATCAATCTTGTAGTAGAATCAAAGAATATAAATCTCTTGTTGATAAAATGGAAGAAATGTTTCAAACTGAAAGAAATGAACATAATGAGCTAAGAAAAAAACATAATGAAGAATTAAAACCTGAAAAAGTATCCCTTCCTGGTTTTTCATTATCTCTTACAACTAAACAAAATAAATTCTTAACAAATAAAGAATGTAATGATATTGCAAATGAACTTGAAATTGATAAGCAGAAGCTTGAAGAACGATTTAAAAGAATAAGTGTACCTAAAGATTATAAAAATAAAGTAGATAGAGTATATCTCAAAAAAGCTGAAGAAGGGGAAAAAAATATAATTCATCAAAAACCAAAAAAAATAACAACCTCAGATCAATAAAAATTTTTTATAAATAAATGGGTTTCAGTATTAAATTATCTGAATAGTCTTCTGAGTTAGGATATCATTTAGAAGAACCAATTCACCTAGATACAGATAAAGACTGGCAAATATGTTTAACTAGTTTTGTTGTTTATAACTCAATAAATAATGTAACAGAGAAAAATAATGAACTCATACTTATAGATGATAATGGTATTCATGATCGAGTCACCATACCCCCTGGTACATATGAAGTAGCCGAGATTTTTGAGCAACTTAAAATGCATCCAAAATGTCAAGAAGCTAAATTCACTGTAATAATACAGGAGACAAGTCACAAAATTAAAGTACTATGTAAACATAAAAAAATAGATTTCACCTAAAGAAAGTCATTGGGACATCTTCTGGGATTTAGCAATAAACGAATTATAGAAAAAAATGTAACTGGTCATTCAGATTTAATAGTTGATATTTTTCCAGTAAATGCAATTCGACAAAGGTGTAATCTTATTGAGTCCAATTATGAAAATGGAAAATCAAGAGGAAACATTGTCTATTCCTTTCCTTTAAATACTCCTACTGGAGAAAAAATTGTACAAATACCTGCACAACATCGATATTATCCAGTGAATAAATATGAGATAAAATAAATTTTCATTCAAATTGTTGATCAAGATAATCGTCCTATAGACTTTGAAGGAGAAACAGTTACCTTGGAGCTTTATATTAAATCTTTTTAATTTTTTTTTTACTTTATAAATATATCTGTATAAGCTGATTCATTTCTGCGATATGGAACAAAATATTATTGAGAGTGAAGATTATATTGATTATACCTAAGCCTCCAATCTCTGTTGACATAAATCAACTTGGAGGTACAATCCCAATATCTCTATATAATGAAGATATTAAGACTTGCCCTCATAGGAGTTATTTAATTATTAATGGAAAATTAACGCTTAAAAAAAATAGTGATGGTAAAGTTCTGAGTTCTATTGATACAAAAAAGGTAAATTTTATCAATAATGGAATTTTGCATCTATTTAGTAGAATTAATTACTCAATTGCAGGGAATGAGATTGATTCTGTTGATAACCCAGGTATTGCAACAGCCATAAAAGGAATAGTATCTTTCAATGATGACATAGCTTATCATGATGCATGTTGGAGAATAAAATCAACTTCTAATATAATAAACAAGGATGGGTATTTCTTTATTTTTATTCCACTTAAAGTAATTCTAGGATTTTTTGAGGATTATACAAAATATATATATCGTATTCATCAGGAATTAAAGTTGATTAGAGCAAATACTAATTGCAATAATCCGTTAGTAATAGATGAAACTATAGCCAATGCACATACTGTTATGTAAATTTGTCTGAAATAATTTGGAGAATGCCTCAATATAAGTTTTCTTTAGCATATGAGGCAGAAATTAATAAAGAAATATCATCTTCTATAGAATATGAAATATATTATAGACATTGGATGTACATTGAGAAATCCTCTATTACTGGGAAAACATTTACTTGGGATATTCCAACCTCATATTATAAACCAAGATATGTCATTACAGGATTTCAGAAGAATAGAAATGATAAAATCAGTACTGACAATGGTCAATTTGATTTATGTAATCTTGAAAATATCCAAGTACATCTCAATAATAATATATATTATCCTAATAATAGGTTAAATATTTCTCTAGCTGAGAATAAATGCACTGAAATTTATAATATGTTTAAGAATTTTAAATATTCATATTATGGAAAAGATGGGAAACCTTTAATTGATTATAATGATTTTTTAAATAAATATCCTATTATTGTCATTGATTGCTCTAAGCAGTCTGATGTCATAAAAGGCTCTACAATAAATATTAAAATTAATTTCCAGTGGTGGGACTCGTTTGCTGTAGATTCAGTTATTCATTGTCTAGTAATTACCTTAGATAGAGCTAGATATAACCCATTGAAGAATACTGTTGTAGTTCATTAAAATTTTTTCTATATAAATGTGGATTCTAAAATTAAATCTTCTTTTAGTTTTCTTCAGCTTTTCAAAACAAGATAGTATATTCATACAGACTGATAAAAATGTGGAGAAACAGACTGTTACTTTATGGTGTAATGTGTTGTTCAATGATCAAGAATTAGTGACACAAGTACAATGGATTGAGGGTAATTACTTATTCAAACCCGATCATGTGGCATATTTGAACTCTTTTTCACCAAAAAGAATAGATATAGCCTCATTCTTGAAATTCCCAAAAGATGAAGAATGTGGAGGAAAAATCTATAAATGTGAGATTCAGACAGGATATTCTGTCTCAAATGGACTCAATAGAACTATATATGTGGACAAATGTCCTCCAAACAATGACTTACCCATTATCAAGTACTTCTCTGATCCATATGTCTTGAAATATTGGGTAAAAACTTTAGTTGTAGAGGAAGGCTCCAACATTATCCTTAAATATGTTTATTAATAGCAACAATTTCCAGATTATAAGACTTGGTATAAAGGTGAAAATAAAATGGTAAAATTTAATGAACGAGTCCGTCTCAACCTTGATAATAATTTCCTCTCCATAAAAAATCTCAATTTGAATGATACTAATGTGTATAGATGTGTGAGCCCTGAGAATGAATTCTCTACAAATATTGTCGTCAAAAGTTATAAACAAAAACCTAAGAAAAAAATCATGAATTAAAATATATATTAAAATACATGTAAAATTACACTCATTCTACTATCAATTCAATTCGTACATTTCAACCTGTATTTCATTCATTCTTGTAATTTTCAAATAGCCTTGATTATGTTTGGCTGCTTATCTTTGTGCTTTCAGGTCTAATTTAGAATGACACTCTGTTGGCCACTTCATTCGTGTTTCAATTCTGGTCATGCAATGATCTAATATTTTAGTTAGGAAAATTTAACTTTAAAATTTCCCAATTTAACTGTCGTTTCGTAATTTTGAATAAATAGTTATGAACATTGGGTTCAAATTGGCGTTTTATTAATTTCTTAACTTACAAATTGGAAAATTTTTCTCAGTGCTTGTTCAAATCGATTTTTGTGTTTCGTTTCAATTTCATTATGTCAAAACTTCAATTTTATTTTTGCCTTGAAGGCACTGACAAAACAACTGTTCCGCTTTTAAAACGTATTCGTCATGTTGGTGAAGATACTTGGTTTGGTTTCCCAGAAGACCTACAAAAAGTTTCCCACCACACTGATTTGGTTACAATTCCCATTGTCAAAAATGCCATTTCCTCCATGAAAGGTCAAGGGCATTTTTCGTAATATTACCATCACAGTTCCTGATGACATCTTCAAAACCTACACAGACGAGGACGGTAACTTCATATATAATGAGTTTGTCCTTGGTGAAGTTCGTCTTGCATCCCAACTTACCTCTGGATCGTCTGAGCTTCCCTTCAAAATGGATTCAATGGTCTCTTGTTTAGAGAAATTGTCTGCCCTCAAAGATGATCCAATTAAAGAAGTTCTCAAACATCTACTAATTGAGAAATTCAGTTCTAAAAGCAAAAACGTCGAATCATGGTGCGACCATTTTGAGAAGGAGTCTACTCGTTTTTCATTAACTGGGAGAAGACAAATTGAGGTGTTTAAATCCTGCCTTGACTCATCGCTCAATAATTGGTTCGTCATTACTCAACAAAATCTTCCTATTGATGCTGACTGGTCTAGCTGGCGAAATGAAATGCTGTCCAATTTTGGTGACAACTCTTTCAAACCTGTGTGTTCTGCTATTGGCTACAAATATCTTGGTGGTTCACTGATTGATTATGCTGTCAATAAAGAGAAAATGCTACTGGAGTCGAATAAAGATCTCCCGAAATCGGTAATTCTTGATTTAATTGTTTTTGGTTTGCCTTCGGTTATTGTTAAGTCTTTGAACAGGAAAAATGTCACTTCGATTAAACTTTTGAAAGAAAAATAAAAAAAATATGAAAGTGAAGAAAAAAGTTTTGATTCTTTTAGTAAAGTAAAATCTTTTGGAAAATCTAATAATAAAAATTCTTCACAACCTTTTTTCCGTAATTTAGATAATAAATCTCCTTCGAATAATAACGTAAATTTTGGGAAAAAGCAAAATTTTAATAGAAAACCTTGCTCAATTTGTGCTGCTAACAGGGCTGAACGCTTCCATTCTGAATCAACATGTTGTTGGTTCAGGGATCGTGGTCCTTTGAAGTCAGTTAATAATGTAAAAGCTGAGAGCACTTCCTCTTCTGAAGAAGATATTTCAAAAAACTAAAATTCCAGCCACTCATCACTGTTAACTTATGTTTAAATAATTCTACTCTCACTAACTGTGTTTATGACTCCGGTTCGAATATTTTGATTATTAGTAAAAGACTTTTAACACGCATGGGATTAAAGTTTCTTAAGTTAACTAATGTCAATTTTAAAATGGTGAGTGGCTATGGCCAAATAGTTGGAATTGCAAAAATTAAAGTAAAAATTTTAAACATTGTTCGTAAAGCTTATATTTTTGTTCTCGATAACGTTAATTTTAGTCATGATTTCCTCATTGGATTAGACTTAATTAAGGAGTTTAAACTATGTCAAGACGAGAACTTGACTATTTATCAAAAATTAGATAAGAAGGGCATTCTCTGTTCCTCTGATGTTTTAAAATCAGAAAATTTAGCATGTATTAATTTCATACAGTTGAAGGCAGATCTTTTTCATTTAAAGGAAGTTAATTCTACATACATTAATAAAGTGATGCAAAAATTCAATTTTGCTTTTGCCAAAGACAAGTTTGATGTGGGTAAGGTGTCGGCTCATGAAGCATCTGTTAAATTGTCCGAACATGGTTATATTTACCGCAAACCATATAAATGTAATATTATCGATCAAAGGGAAATTGAGAATCAGGTTTCTGAGCTTTTTAAGGCTGGTCTCATAGAAGAATCTACTTCCCCCTTTGCAGCTCCTGTAACGTTGGCATATAAAAAGCAAACTGATGGTACTAGGAAAAAGAATAGGCTGTGCATTGATTTTTCTTATTTGAATAAACTTATTGTTCCGGAGAGCCAGCCTTTTCTGTTAATTGGTGATCTGATAGTTAAAACCAGAGACTGTCAATGGTTCTCTGTACTGGATATCAACAGCGCTTTTTGGTCTATACCTTTGCGAGAAAAAGATAGATATAAAACTGCCTTTGTCACTCAAACAGGTCACTATAACTGGAAGTGCCTTCCGTTTGGATTTAAAACTTCCCCTGTGATTTTTCAGAGAATTCTGAGCAATATTTTAAAAAGAAATGACCTAGATGATTTTGCAGTTAATTATATTGACGACATTTTGGTATTTTCTAATTCTTTTGAACAGCACTTAATACATTTGGAAAAAATTTTAGATGCTATTTACAAACAAGGTTTTCATTTAAGTCTTTTTAAGTGCAATTTCGCTAAAAATGAAGTAAAGTATCTAGGTCATGAAATAGAAAATAATTTAACTCGCCCCATTTTTGATAATGTTCTCCCAGTTTGAGAATTTCCAGTTCCTAAAAATCAAAAAAATGTAAGACAGTTTCTGGGAAAAGTAAATTTCTATCATTCCTGTATTCCAAATTCTGCCACTGTTCTAGCCCACTTCATAATTTATTTTAAAAAAATGTACCTTTTAAATGGAATGATAGTTGTCAATAAAGTTTCGATTTTATAAAAGATTGTTTGTGTAATGAACCGTGTTTGGCAATTTTCAATCCAAACAAGGAGACTATAGTATACATGGACGCAAGTCTTGAAGGCATTGGTGCTGTTATGAAACAGAAGCAGGAGGATGGCTATTTCAAGCCAGTTGCCTATTTTTCAAAAAAATTGAATGAAAGTCAGAAGAAAAGAAAAGCCTTATACCTTGAGTGTCTGGCAATCAAGGAGGCTCTAAATTATTGGAGATATCGTCTTCTTGGCATACTTTTTGAAATTATTACTGACCATAAACCTTTGGAAAATATGAAAATAAATATGAAGTTTGATGACGAACTCAGAGAATTAATTTTCTCGATATCTCATTTTGATTATAAAGTAACGTACAAGCCAGGAAAAACAAATTTAGAGGCAGATTGCCTTTCCCGGAATCCAGTTCTGGAAAGTCATGATGCATGTTCAGAATTAAGTGGTAAAATTTTTGGAACTTGAAGATTTATTAAAAGATAAAAAAAGATAGCCCTTAAGGAATTAAATAAAAAAATTGAAGTACCTAATTAATGAAAAGAATAAATTGTTGTTTACCACTTATAAGAATACAAAAAAAATTATTATCTCGGATGAATTTGCAAAAGAAATTGTTAAAAAGGCCCACTTACGTTTTGGTCATATAGGAACAAAGCAATTAGAGCTAACCTTGCTTCCTTATTTTTACAATTCTTCTTTAAAAAAATTTATTTTGGAAATATCAAAATCTTGCTCTGTTTGTATAAAAAACAAATCTCGCATTACTCCAAAATTTGGCCCAATGTCTCATTTAGGACTGGCCACTAAGCCATTTGGGTATATGTCAGTTGATACCATTAGCGGCTTTTCTGGCAATAACTCTACCAAACGGTACATTCACTTGCTTGTTGACCATTTTACACGTTTTGCGTACGCTATAACTTCAAAGAGTCAAAAAGCTCCAGATTTCATAAAGTTTATTAAATTTAGCTCTTCAAAACGGCAATAAAGTAACAAATATCCTTGCCGATCAATATACAGGATTAAATTCAACAGTTTTTAAACAATTTTTGAAACAGCATAACGTAAGATTATTATTTACTGCTGTAGATTTCCCATTTTCAAATGGCCTCAATGAATGTCTTAACCAAATTTTAGTAAACCACTTGCGGTGCAAAATAAATGAAAGTAACATTAATAGAAAGAGGCCTTGGCCAATTTTGTTTAACGCATGTTTAAAAGAATATAATGATACTGTCCATTCGACAACTAAATTTTCACCCAATTATTTAATGAACGGAGTACATCCTCCTATTTTAAGAATAATTAAAAATCAAAGTAATTCCAATTTGGAAAAGGACTGTAAAATTGTACTTTCAAATTCTCAAAACAGCCATTTTCTTAATAAAAAATGTTACGATTGAAATAAAAGAGAACCAAATTTTAAAGTTGGTACATTTGTTTATGTACATCATGGAAATGCATTAAATTGTAACAAATTGGATGAAATTTGTACAGGTCCATACGAAATTTTGAATCGCATTTCTAATTCTCTTTATGAAGTAGATTCTGGATTCCAGAAAAAGGAATCGAACATTTACCATGTTTCTAAAATGTTTGCTTTACAGCCATAGTTTAAAATTTTTTTTTTCTCCGTCTCTGTGTGGGGATGTAAAATTACACTCATTCTACTATCAATTCTATTCGTACATTTCAACCTGTATTTCATTCATTCGTGTAATTTTCGAATAGCCTTGATTATGTTTGGCTGCTTATCTTTGTGCTTTCACGTCTAATTTTGAATGACACTCTGTTGGCCACTTCATTTGTGTTTCGATTCTGGTCATGCAATGATCTAATATTTTGGTTAGGAAAATTTAGCTTTAAAATTTTCCAATTTAACTGTCGTTTGGTAATTTTGAATAAATAGTTATGAACATTGGGTTCAAATTGGCGTTTTATTAATTTCCTAACTTACATACAATAAAAAATTCTCATTAAAAAAGTCAGAATAAGTGAGTACTTCTGTTTCATACACACTGTAAGAATACACTAAATTACCCAAGAACAACACCTTTTCTATTTTTAATTCTTCAGTGCAGTTTCATCTGGAACACAGAAAGTTTAATTCCTTTTAGAAATTGCTGTAATGAAAAATGTGATTAATAAGAGTGAATACATAATTATACTTATTTCGTAGTCTTTCCTATTCTAACGCTTCCACGAACCTTGCCCAAAAAAATAAAATAAGCAGCGACCCAGCAAGGAATAATTTGACTCGGTACACTAGCGATATGTATATTGTTTTCTTCGTTGTTTGGGCACTGCATTATCATGGTGGCACCAAGTCCTGACAAATGTACTTCAGTATGGCGGTGTGGTATCAATTACCCTGCTCACTAGTGTGCTTATCTCGATCTCTCAATCATCTTTACAATAATTATTAGTGATTCATTCACTGCAGGTTTTTTTTTGGTTCAGTTGTGTCTGTAGCTGAATATTAACAATACTTCAAACACAGTGCTGCAAAATAATATTCCTGTGTTCAGTTATTTGTGAACCTTTTTCAATTTCATTACCATGTTGGGACCTCTGCTAAGTCCATCAAAACAGAAAAATTCGGATGATGAGGACGAAAGTACTTCATCAAAAAAACAAAAAATCGATGAAGAACTAATCAAAGAAATACGTAGCGCTGTTCGCGTGGTTATGATATCAGAACTCCCGATGGCAATACGCAAAGCGTTGAATACGGGAGTGACCCCAGTAATAGAAGAAATAAAAACACGCATCACGGAAATTGATAATCGAATTACCAAACTGGATACACAGCTGAATAATCGAATTACCAAACTGGATACACAAATTACCAAACTGAATACATAGCATAGAGAGGAAATAAATAATGCCCGGTGTACATGTAGTTCTTCATCGTCGTTGTCATCATCTTCTCATCAGTCGGGAGCATCATCGGGTCCTGAACCAGGAAGTATACCATGATTTAGAAATGGTCAGCCTGAATGAAGATCCACCGAAGGATTATCCACTCGCTATCTATGCACAGTTCACGTATATGTTACAGTAAATGTGTATAACCTGGTAATTCTACAGAAAAACCAGAGATTCTATAGAATTACCTTATATTTTGGGGAATGTACGTAATCTGCTGAAAATGTACAGAATGACCAGTAATTTTGTACAATTCCCAACCGGTACAGGTGAATGTGAGTAATGATGCGCACGATGACAACATAAGATTAGAAATAAGGGAAGAATAAGTTGTACTTGTGAAAACAAGCTGAAAAATAATCTCTGCATCAATAAATGACACGTACAATATAACTCGAAGTAGTATGTTGTGTTTTGTTGACCAAACGCGAACTAAAAATGAATTCAGACAAAGTTAAAGTTAAATTTGACACGAAAGTAATTGAATTACTGTCTAAAAAAGGAAGTAACTTTGTATATTTCGCGACAGAAAAATACGGGGCAGTGCTCGAAGAGGTGAAGTGAGCAAAAAAGAAGACAATCGGAAAAACGCCTCGAAAATATTACTTACTTGATCGTTACGATGTTTTGAGTATTGGTGATGAGGAGAAATTAATTGCTCCAATAAAAGATTCAGCTAAGCCTGTACTGTACTTTGTGCATACTGACGAACTTTTTAGTATCATTAGCGAAATTCACTCAAATATTGGACAATGTGGCCGAAATCGGATAATGGCCGCGCTCAAAGACAGGTACAAAAATATAACGGCTGAGATGGTTATGATTTAGGTGAATCTGTGTGAAGTTTGTCAGAAAAAAGCGAAAGCACCAAAAAAAGGAGTAGTTGTGCGACCTATGGTGTTCTCTGAAATGAATTATCGCTGTTAAGTTGATTTAATAGACATGCAAGCTCAGGCAGATGGAGAGTATAGATTTATAATGGTCTATCAAGACCACTTAACGAAATTTGTTATACTTCGTCCACTGAAAACAAAACGTGTGTGTGATGTTGGGTATGAACTACTGAATATTTTCACAACGTTCGGTGCTCCTAACATCCTCCAGTCAGATAACAGGCGTGAATTTGCCAATCAAGTTGTGGAGGAAGTATGCGAAATGTGGCCTGCTGCTCAGATTGTTAATGGCAAACCGAGACATTTGCAAAGTCAGGGGTCTGTTGAATGTGCTAACCAGGACATTGAGAATATGCTCAGTGCATGGCTGGATGAGAACAATACGTCAAAGTGGAGCGAGGGCCTACGTTTTGTTCAGCTAACAAAGAATCAAGCACATCACAGCGGCATCAAGACAACTCCATACAAGGCCATGTTTGGTACTGAAGCATGCATGGGTTTAGCTTCTTCCATTATCCCCCATAGTGTTCTCACGCAAAAAATATTATGTACCGAGGAAGAGCTAGAGGAACTCCTTGCTTCCACATCTACAGAACAAGGAAACAGTGATGAAGAGGATGATGTACAAGAAGAACCTACTGGTAACGTTGTCGACGCAGACGTGATGGACATAGAAATAAGAAAGGCAGCAATCAAGAGGAAGCGATCAGCAGCAAGGGAAGCCCTTACCGAGCAGGTGGAAAAAATGGTGAAGCTGTCGAAAGATAGGTACAGAGAGGCCAAAGTAGGAGAAACAGTTCGAATGCCTATCCCGGATGTGGACAGAGCTTGTGGAGACTTCTGGAACATCTTAGGAGTGATACTTTCCTGTACTGATGATGGAGGTTATAAAATCGGGACTAAATTTGGTAAACTAAACCAGCTGTACAGTCGAAACCAATTCACACCATGCAACAATCAATTCTTAAGCTAACTGATGTACCAGATAAATCTCCTTACGCGAGTGCGCGAGAAGTTTGTCAATCACTGGAGGTCAAGGCTTTGTTCGCTGTTCGTGCAAGAGATTGCCAAACAAACCGTTGCTCATGTAAAAATCAAGGCCAATTATGCACTTCCAAGTGCCACGACAGCACTTCCTGTGCCAACAAACATGAAGATTAACATTCATTTTTGGTGAGTACATGCACATTTCCTTTCTTTATGACTTTATCTTCGAAAATAGAAATGCTAACTAATTATTCTATACAATGTCCAACATCCCTCGGCGAATGTCTAGAATCACTGGTTATTCTATGAAATTTCACACATTCACTGCCTTCTTCATACTAACGTTGGGAAATGTATATAATTCCCAATTTTTCTATACATTCTCCGATCATACACATTTACCATAACATATATATTTTTTTTTTCGCGACTTATTTTGACTTACCAGTGTACTGTTGTTTCACCAGTATCAAAAACATTATTTCTTTATATCAGCATCCGTTTACCGGACGCCCATTATTATTTTGTATTAATTAACTACCGCTTTCTCATTCGATTATTTTTATATTTTGCATTCGAACCGATTCTTACTGGCCTACCATAAGTTGTATTATATTGAGTCATAATTAAATGAACATATTAATAATGGTTCTTTTCTTTGTAGTTATCGAAGCTCTAGCTCTTTGGTATGTTTCCGTTGTGCTAGAGGGAAAACTCTGAAATTCATATTTTGAAACATGTTCAAACACCCACAACTGTCTGATGATACCAATGAATTTGTGTAGAATGTTTAAATGGTTGATTTCATGATGAAGTATGAGATAAAAAGAGGAACGAGTTGTGCTTAATATTTTGCTAGCACCCATTAAAGTCTGTTAAGCTCATGCATTGAGTACCGAAATTGGTAAATGTGAAATGTGTCCTTCCCATATTGGTTCCTGAAAAAATACGCATCGACGTCGTAGAGAATAGAGATGTGTTGGTTGACCAAGAACTAGTTCATTTGAACTAATCTTTTGAAAGACCTAAATGAATGAGAATGAACTAGTTCACTTTGAACTAAAAGATATTATCAAATCAAAGTTATACAAGCTAGTTCACTTTTATATGTCACAGCATTGTTGTTAATCACTGGATGAGTGGAATTTCTTACCAATCAACAAAAAACAAAACTTCATGGTTACTGTATAATGATAGTATGGTAAGTACCTCAATTCCTCTGTAATATATAAGCTTCATATCAGGTTAGCGGTCAATGTTACATTGAATACGGTTTGATTTTTAGGTTCAGAAACATGGCATTAGTCTAATCGAATTTGCCAACACGATAATTATACAGGGAAGATCACCTGAAGTCATAATTGGAAGATAACCCCAATTAAAGGAGATATTCTGATACTTTAATTTGACAAGTATCCTGAAATAGGATTAATAAAACGGTAATAATATGAATTTTTTTCAAACTTGAAAGATTTCCAGCGTGTACGAACTCGTAAAATTAAAAATTTGTTCTGAAAAGAATTTCTGTTATATTTCGTTTCCTCTGATAAAATTTCGAGTTCTACTCTTCAACCATCAAATTCTTTTATAATTCTTCAAATCCATAAAAGAATTTTGTTTTTTGAGTAAAGAATTCTTCAAAAGTTCTGTAATATTTATTTGCTAGTTATTTTTCTATTTTTCGTTACGTTACTTTTTGAGAGTATATTTAATATTCACATTGATTTGTTAACAACAGATGAAATTTAAAAACATAATTTCATTTAAGTGTAAAGAACTTAATCGATTTCTTTTCAAAGTTAACATTTGGCCTGTTTTTGAAAATATGCGTTCACATGGAACACTTGTTGCCACCAAACAAAAACGTTTTTTAATGAAGTTATATAAAGCTGGGTATATATATTTTCTCTGTTCCCAGTATTTCAGTGGATCTTCACTTCGAGGTAAATGAGGCTGGTTCAAGTATTTATCTACTTCAATCATGCCAGCAGCTACTGGAATATGAGCAGCACTAAGGATTTTGACTTCTTCATCAAAATCAGACCACATACTTTGAGATTCTATTCCAGTTTCGTTAGTATCAACATTGCTTGTAACTGTTGTATTTTCAGGTGCTGGAGGTAACTTTCTTTTCAATTGTTGGACTGCTGAATCAAATTTAGTGACATCTATAAAACCCAATTTTTTAAATCGAAGATCGAGAATGGTGCATTGAGCTAACAGATCATTACTTTCATAATTTTTGAACTGATTATCGAATTCTTTGTTCAATAAATCAGATATTACTTTTATGCTCTGTGGTGTATCTCTCTGTTGAAGAAGATTAATTTTTTTTTAATAAGTTTCAGCATGACCAAAATTTTTGATGCTGTTACAAACTTCTCAGCACTTATTTCTCAAGTAACATTGTCAAAAATTTGGAACACATTTATCAGATGAGCTGCTAATTCCAACTTATCTGATGACAATGAAACTATTTCTTTAGCATGTGTATTGTGGTGTTCGGATTGTAATACAGCTAATACGGATACAAGTGCTGTTTTATTAGTCACAAATCTTTTCAACATTTCAAGTGTAGAATTCCAATGTGTTACCACATCCTGTTTCAACTTCAAAGCAGGCAAATTCATTTGTTGCTGTGTTGCTTTCAGTTCTGCATTAGCGTGGGAACTTCTTTTGAAATATTCGACGATACCTGATTAATAGAGAAATTATAGGGTATTAATAAAAATGATGTTGAAATCATAATTTATGAATTTTCATCTTTCTTACAAATAGACAATTTTTGAGTAAAGTTGCAAGTAAGTTGAAGCAGTTGACTGAGTTGACTACAACAGATAGAGCTGCACACACACAAAGATTAAGGAACATAATATAAGAAACAAACAACACATAAAATCTAGTAGATTATTTTTAATTACCTTACCTTTAATTTTAACCAGAGTATTTTTGATTAAAGGTTCTTGCCATGCAGCTTGTACCATTAAATTGATGGAATGGGCAAAACAAGATATATGATGCCAATTACATTTGTTAACTGCAGCAATCATATTAGCTGCATTGTCAGTCACTACTGCACTTATTTTATTGGAAATCTTCCATTTTTGAGCAAGATTTGTTAAAAATTTCTGGATATTGTCAGTTGTGTGGCGAGGTTCAAAGTTTTCACATGATAACAAAAATGACTGCAATTTTCCTTTATTTAGAAAGTGAGCTGTAACTGCACCCAAACTTTCATTGTTAATAGAAGTCTAGTAATCTGTAGTTAAACATACAGCAACAGCCAAATTTAGCTTTTCTTCAACAGTTTCCACACACTCTTAAAAATTATGTACCAGCAAAGATTGTCAATAATTTTCTACTAGGTAATGTATATCCTGGACAAATCTCTACAAATTTTCAGAACTCAGCATCTTCCACAATAGCAAAAGGCTGATATCCTTTCACAATGAATTTCAGTAGCTGGTTATGTATGTCGTGGGCTCCGCCCCGACCCTCCTGCGCACAACGCAATGCGCAGGAGAGGTTAATAGACACTGACGCTGAGGTAGTTGCGGCAGTATGAGCTCTGACTTGCGTGAGAGATCATCGTATATTTTGTTGTCCCTTGGACGTTAAACCAATTTATAATATTAAGGAACTATTAGCCCACTACAATGTAATGATTTAGTCAAGGAGACTGTAACTGGTTTTTTTGATCTGAAATAATTATGAATTGTGGTTTTTTGGAAAGAAGCATTATTTAGAGATGACGTTGAAACTGGAGTTATTTGTGATGGTTGTGAAGTAGATGCAAAAGGAGGCATGAGAGCTGAAGAACTTGATGGACCTGGTGTAAGACTATTATTGGAAGAGGGAACATTTGATTCATTTTCCAACTGCTCAATTTCTTGTATTTCTCTATCAGTATTCTCCTCATTTTGAATAAATAAAAATGGATGTTTCAATTTCACATGCCGACTCAAATTACCAACTGAATTATTAATAATACTGTAGCTACAATAACATATATTACATTTGGCACGTTTGCCTTGTTCTATTTCAGTGAAATGTAATCAAATGGCACTTCTTTTTCAACAAGGG
This sequence comes from Ericerus pela, assembly GCA_011428145.1. NCBI lineage: Eukaryota > Metazoa > Arthropoda > Insecta > Hemiptera > Coccidae > Ericerus > Ericerus pela. Next base: position 14,264 of record WOFM01001685.1, on the reverse strand, counting down.
AACATAATAAATGCTGTACGCAAAATTTCCAAATTTTAGTAATTATTAATAATCAAACTTCCAATAATCCAGTTTCTTAAAAATCGAACTATATATTTAAGATTTATAATTCATCACCATCACCAAGTACAAAGTTAGGAACTTATATATGAAAATACGTCTCATCTTTTCATTACAAACTAAACATCTCATCTTATCAAATATGAAAGAACTGTTTTCATTTGTTTGATTCATGCAGCTCATTTTGTTCATTTTGAACTAGTTCATTCAAAAGACCGAGACCTGTTGAACTAAATCCACCAAATGAACTAAAACGCACATCTCTATAATGTAGCATCAATAGCCACGAAATCCGGAACAATTATTTATCATAATTTATTGTAGCCTACTACTAATTCTGGTATGGATCAACCGGCACTTCCGATACCGCTATTTTTGTTTTTATATTGGTCATTTGGAACCATATGTACGAAATTTGAAATAAAAATTCATTCAAACTTATTGTAGCATGCTACCAATTTTGGTGTGGATCGACCGGACATTTCCGGTATAGCTTTTTTTCCTTCTTTTTTCTAATTTGCATGAACTTTTATTTTTACAAAAATTATCCACATGTTCATATTTCATTAATTTTTGTTTTTATAACTTTTATATTTCTTTAATTTTGTTTGAAATTGTACGATTATTTTTTATATTTTATCATCTTAATTGATTTTTCATTTCAAGAAATAATGCTTTTCAATTTCACTTGTCTAATATTTTGTCCGCAGCTAATAAATTTCATACAATCATAACATACCATTTACGCATATGAACTTACAGACAATTAATGTGACCATCAAAATTCTTAATTCTTTTTTCTTGAAACCTACTTTTTCTAGCGAGGATTGCTGCGCTAGTTTTTTGCATTTTGTTTTGGTCTACCCACAGTCGCATGTGCAACGAAAATTAGATGAAACAAAATACAACAAAATAAACTTGGAAGAAATGAAAATTCGTTACAACGAGAAATGGATTAAACAAAAATAATCATATTCTACCTGTAAAATAAAGTGTTCCTAAATTTTAAGATATGAATGCAAATAGGGTTTGAAATTTGAGAGACTATGGCCTCTACTAGTACAAACAAAAAAAAATTTGATGACTTTTTGCTTGTCAATTTTCAATTTTACATCTGTGGAATTCTCTCTCACTAACGTAATAATTTCTTACTATAGTCCGGACCAAATAAATTGAGCTCTGAAGGAAATAGGCAATATGACATACAAACGTTTAATGGCCAATGATGATGACGCAAAAATGTTGAATAACAAATGAGAAATAACGTCCCATTAATGCGCCTTGAACGTTAGAGCTCAACCTATTTGGTCCAGAATACATAAAAATCATAACGGAAAAAAATTTAGAATTTTTTTTTTTAAAGGGGCAAGACCCTCATGGCCGCTGCCTACTAATGCCTGTTTTATCAAGAGAAATGATATACATAATTATATCAACACAGAAATTAAATTGGGTGTTTACTGGCATTCACATCAGTAGAAACGCTGACATTGCAGCCTCTGGCTCTTTACGCCTTAAATATGTGGAAAGATACTTCCCGCATTACATGGAAAATGGAAATTGCAGAAGCTACGACGTGTTTTGGTACCCAATGCGTGCTGCGACAGTGCCATGAAGCCTATTGCAAAAGCAATCCATGAAAAGTTCCTCGATCTATATTTCTCAAATTAATACTCTGGTGTCGAGCAAAATTTTAATTAATTTTCAATGACTCTGATCGTTGTATTCGAAACTTGCAAGTTACTTAGAACAATATTTTGTCGAGTTTCGGTTAAAATCGGTTTAAATTTAAAACGAAGTTAATTGATATTCATATCCAGCGCATGAAAATTGTAACGGTTCAATAGCTTATATTACTCTCATAATCGAATAAACAATTATCTGTCTTAACGGCACACTCAGGGCCGGTTTAAACTCACTGATTTACTTTCATTGATCTCATACCCAAAAAGTTGACTACAAGGAAACACTGTTATGGTTTATACGACTAATCTCGATTTATGCTCAAAAAGTGAAAATTTACCCACTTTAGCAGAATACAGACTAGGAATAAGAGGATAAAGAAATGAGTTTAAACCTTGCTCAAGGGTTAAGGGCTGAATGCAAGAACGATACGAAAGTAGGCACTTAGGTACGGCTACGACTAGTATTTATACATGGGTAAATAGAAGTTATGTATGAAAAGTGATTTAAGAATTACTCACCTTAATAGAGCTACATACAGCCGATATGTGTTTATGCACATTTCTATTATATTCGCAAACAATTCAAAAACTAATGAATAATTGGATAATCAAAAATGACGAGCACACCAAGAAGAAAAGTAGATGTGCTTACCATACGTTTTTCGCATAAATTTATATCATACAAACGATAGAAAAAACAATACGTATAAAGCGAAAATTAGAGAATATTAAAAAACTTGAAAACCAGCTTACGGACGAAAGAAAAAGTACTAGAAACAAAATAAAAATGGACATTTTTTTCGAACGGCAAAAAAGAAAATAACGCAAAATAAATCGTAGTGGTGACCGAAATAACGAACGTGTTCCTACTCACTGGAGCCACACTTCTCCGGAGTGCGGCGTAGGTCGAAATATCTGCGAAGACTTTGGGGCGCATTGCAGTCTCCTAAGCGGACTAGTATGATTAAAACGATTAGAAAAATTTTGGCGCCACGAATTACTGTTTCGGGGAAATCTTCTTGAATAGGAAAATTTATAATAATTGCGGGATGAACGCCGGGCAACACATCGAGACTTTCGATAATCTTTGAAGTTTAGTACAGTCGGTATCTGATTCTCGTACATTCCAAAACAGCCGGGATCACTCATCGTGTGGTCATCCTGGGTGGTCATCGGTGGCAGCTGGTCGAGGTCGTCGTTCACGCGATATCCGGCCGGTCCGCAAATTGGTGACGGTACTCTGATCAGCGGTTTGATGGGCGTTCTTCGGTCGTTCTGGTTACGTACGCGTAGGCCGTCCGGATGATCGTCGTTCGACAGGGTTTTCAAAATTTTAGCTTTGGAACACTCCACCTCGGACACGCTGCGTTTACGCCGTTCGCTGCACCAACTGCGGCTCAGGCAATTGGAGAGTTTGGGAGGCGCTTTTATGCCACCCTTCTTAGGGTTCTCGCCGAGAGCTACCAACGCTTTTTTGTTCTTAGCGATGGCATCAATGTTCGCTGCATAAAACTACACGACAAAGAGTAAGCTGAGATTAGCAATGGGGACATAAACACAATTTTTTTTTATTATTTCATTAGGATAAGCTGGGTCTAAATTAAATAATGCCTTTGGATTTTTTTTTCTATCTGTGATAATGGCTTCAAAATAAATTGTTGAAGTTGGCTAAAATAGGCCACGCCTTTATTTTTCCTAACAGACTAGGCAACGGAGTGTGACGTCAATAACGCCGCCATTCTTACTGTAAAACATATAAAGCTATTACATATTTATAAGAAAATCCCCTGGTTTATTTTGGTGGGCACAGATGGGAGCAAGAGACGTTTTTTTAAACCCTCTCCTCTCACCAATAACTGAAAAAGTGGCGTCTAATCCTCACTAAAATTGATAGAAAGTTATAATAGATTATAATGATAATTTGTTTCAAATTTCTTGGCTATTGGTCGAAAATGAAGTATTTTATAGCCAAAATAAAAGAAAAATTGAGATATCGGAAGTACCGTATGGCCGATCCGCAACGAAATTGATAAGTCGGATCAATGGCCTGGTACCTTTGACTATACATATACTACTGGACCAATAAAGCTTTATAAGACCAATGTACTTTTTAATGTCGACATTCCAGCAAAAAACTAGGCAACCCTAGCGTACCCTCTGCGTATTTTTGACATTTTTCTTGAATTCACCAATTTAGAATATATTTTTCAAAGACATCACTTAAATTGATAAGTATAAAGCAAAATACGTTAAAACGTAACTCTGGTTGCCTATTTATCGCCGGCATGTCTAACCAGAAATCATCTTTCTTTACAAGTCCAGTACTGTATAGTGAAAGCCTGGTACTAATGTTTGTTCCAAATTTTATGACTATCGGATAAAAATTGAGACCTGTACCATGGTAATAAAAAATTGGGTTATATTATACATCGGTATATGAATTTGAGTTTTTCGTACCAAAATTTTCATTGAGTTTTGAAATAAAAAACGTATCTACCCCAATCTCTAGATACTTCGGTGACACTTAGATTAATAATTAAATTTTCAATAGAAAACCTACTTTAAAATTCTGTTCAGAGAACAAATGAATTAATGTTGCACCATACACCTAATAAAGAGATATGATATATCTACTTGATCGAGGTTAGTGACGACAGCGTCCGTAATTGCGGTTTCCTTGGATTAGTGGAAATGTGTTCAAATTCAATGGCGATCATATCTCCGGAAGTACTGAACGTATTTATGGGGGAAAAAACCCACTTCTTGCATAATTCGGAATAAAATTATTAATTTTTACGTTTTTTTATATTCGATGAACAAACAGCAGGATAATTAGAGACTGGTAGAAAATTCGAGAAATATCAATTAGAACACAGTGATTGCGAAGGAAATTCATCAAAAATAGAGGCGATGGACGATTAAAAATTCAAAACGTCCAAATTTACACCCATCAAAAGTAATACATTTAAATTTTAATAAAATTCAAATGAGAAATGACAATTTTCACTTCATTTCCCCACAGGAGGATGCAGGGATAGCATACGGGGAGTTTTAGGGTTTCAAACCACTCTGAAATAAAATTTAAAAAAGAAAAGGAAAAAGGACGGAAAAAAGGAAAAATTTACACGTATCTACGGTATAAATCGAATATTTTTTGAACTCCCAAATTGTTTTTTCTATATTCGCGCCTGATGAAGGCGATGAAGCCAATCGCAATCAGAAAAAAAGCAACATTTAACAGGAGACCTTTTTTTGTACATTCATGAATATTCGCTTACATAATTCCATCTGTTCATTCAGAAAGGCTGTATCCGCTGCGATGCATTTTGCCCATCATTCATTCAGAAAATTATTTCAATGCTTACCACCAAAAATAAAGAAGAATTATCAATATAAAATTGAATGTGTATGATTTTACAGAAATATTTGGGAGACTAGTCACAAAATAATCTCTTCTGTAATTCACTGAAAACCGAGTAGTTTCACTATGTGTAGACTACGTATCGGGACACTCATTAAATTAAAACCGATACTAGCTCGCTGAACTGTGTCATAATGATTATCAGCTAAGAAAAATATAGATTTTTATGTCTCAGTTTAAGCCTGCGGGACCCTCCTCGAAAGAACGATTATGCCACTCGAAGAAGCTTTTCCCTCGACTTGTTATTTACTGAAAGTATATCTACCCCCTCGCATCTTCCATGGGTAGTTTATTATTCGACAGCGATAGGAATTCAATAAAAAAAAAAGTCATAAGTTCTTCATCAACTTTAGTGATAATCAAATACGCTGAAGAAAACACAAAACAATGTAGACAATAGTTCGCTATAACTGTGAAAAAAACTATTAAAAATTGTCTTGTGGAAGCGTTGAATCGAACGGGCATTTTTTGTTGTTGAATTACACAAAAAGAGTAACAAATGAAAAACGGGAGCTAAAATTATAAACAATACACGTCCTAATATCGATATCGAAAATTTTGTGGGGCTTCACTGTTGAAAAATTGAGAATAACAGTTTAACCTATTTTGGTGAAGGGAATGTCAGATTAAGATGAACAATTTTCAAAAGAGGTATGAAAATGTAATTTTCCATTATAATTTTTCAGCGTCGAAAATGTTCCAATAGTTTTGACTAATATTATTCTAAAAGGACAAACGATCAGTATCTGCTCGAGTGAACTCAAACCCGTAAAATTGAAACAGATAATTAAAAAAAGAAATTACATTTCGAACTTCATTCATTACGTCGTTCATGGATCGCCGGATAACTACGGTAGGTGACGACGTTAACGAAGACGAAGCTTCCACCTTTTTCTCATTGGTTAGATCTATGCATTCGATTTTCTTCTAGAAAAAAAAAAAAAAAAGAAATCATCAAAATTAAAAGAAACAATGAAAACAAACACATAACTGCCGATACAATTTCCAAGAGTAGACTCAAAACATTTTCAAAGCTTAACAGAGTTGAGTAAATCGTAAATTATAAGACAAGTGTAAGCAAAAATACTTCTGCTTGACTAGGTATAGGTTTTTTTTCATCACAATTGCTTTGATGCAGTATACTCCCCAAGATCAATGACGTTATAGTTTTGGTCGCAAAAAATACATTGACTTACGTCGCCGGTCAAGTCAACAACTAGAGGTCTGCGTTCACAATCATCAAATCTTGTTTCGGAAATATCATTAGCGAAAATGACTGAATCCTGCAAAACGAATTGATGATAAAAATTTTAAAAATAATTGAAACTTGATTTATAAATCGCTGAGTAACGAAAAATACCCAGAATGTCTCGATAACAAATAGGTACAGAAAATATCATTATATTAATTAATAAATCTATTAATCTATATTAATGAAACTCAATGTAAGTATATTTGCTCGCCCATAACTTCAGAACGGCTTGTAAGATCAAGATGGAATTTTCAATATTTATTAATGTTATTCCGAGGTAGGTTTAAAACTTTCGTCGAGGTCTCTAGCCCATCCGGGAGCAAAGTTTGACCATTTTTACCAAAATTCATCATTCATGGTACAAAAACGAACAAAATCGAACGAAATAATGAAAGAGAATGAAAAAACGGCAAGTCACAGGCGCAGCGCAGGCGAAGTTACGGGTTACACGTAGTATTTATATAAGTTGCGAAAAACGCTTCACTAGATTATCTTGAATTTGTTTTTAATTTTTCAGAGAGTACCAGAAGGTTAAGTTAATGTCCCATTTCTATGAGTGATGGGCAATATATCGATAGCACTATCAAAACTATCGAGTTTTTTCAGACTGTTGATAGTTTTTCTTGAAAATAGAACAATTGAAGTTTTAACACCTTTTGACTTACAAACATGAGACATTAGATTTTTTTGATGTGTAAACATCTTAGCGCTTGATGTCTATGGTAGGGGCTAAACGAGAATTACGATATCAGATTCGCGTAATTGTACCTCTTACAATCGTAACTCGTTTGTGTGTTATATGAAATCTAGGTGAGTGGTTGTGTACGTGCACAATGCGTTGCGCACGCACACAACTACACTATTTTATGTTTACATATCAATCCCTCATGAGTACGCCCCAGTGGAACTCACGTCTTTTTTTTTTGCAAAGTTATTTTTTCAATTTTTTGCACACCTGAGTCCCCTGAACCAAAAGTCTCAAAACTATCGATAGTGATTTTTTTTTTCACTATTGCCCACCCCTAATTTCTATTTTATAAAAACGTAATAATTCAATTCCACGTATGATTTTTTCATTATCATTATAAATTATTGTTTTTTAAGTCAAAATCGGGTTCGTTCATTAAATATGCGAGTCATTATTAATTATAATCTATGCAAGAATTCCTTAATCGATCTCAATCCAAAATGCAAGTTGCAACTTATCGTTAATACGTATTAGAACGTCGTTTCAAAAATTAACTTTATGAACTGACTCAAATGCAAATGTACCTCTGGAGGATTGCTGATGGCTCTGCGTTGACAAACCTCGAAATCTTCGCCACTTAGAGAAACCGCTTCAACACTCCTAGTCTAAAATAGTAGAAAAAATAAATAAAAAACAAAACAAAAAGTGGATGAGCGAATTAATATACAGGAAAGTTTCACTGACTCTGCGCCGTCGAGGATCTCGAGTGCTACTATATTGCGAATAAATTTCGTCCTCGTCATCCGACAGATCATTTACCACGGTAATACCTTGGTCCTAAAATTTAGAAAATCCACGTTAAATAGTTCACTCAGAAAATATGCAGCAGTATCTATACCAAAACTAGAACAGTCACATTTTTCGTTCACAGTGTCAGTTGAAATAGTTTGAAATTTAGTATTTTTAGTCGTTGAGTTTTATACTGGATTATAATCACATATTTTCATCATGCCTAATATCTTAACGGCAAAATGAACGACGTGAAAAACATTTATCAAGATTAAACTAGCTTTTAGATCAAATTAGAATTACTAAAGGAGATTAACTTGATTCAGGAGCTCTAAAAAGTAAAGAATCAGGTAACCTAGGATCGATTCAAAAAGAGCAAGGGAACCAAAACTTCAAAGAACCAATATTATCAGAATTTAAATTATTCCTGAAGGTATTACACGATAAAATTCAACATATCAAACCAAAATTTCAACGAAGGTTTTAGCTGGAAAAGACGTTAAATTGGCAATTATACTTAGTGTTAGAAATACATAGGAACAGGAATATACATATTTCCAAACCATGCAAACCCGGTGCTTATGACTAACTAATAGATCAAATCACTTCTATACTAACAGTGTGTAATTACATCAAAATTAATCAATAAAACAAAACGTAAAGTGTGGTAGTGTTAAAGACACTACCGATGTTTTCGAAAAACATCTTCAATATATCCAAATCAACATGCAATAAAAGATACCTAAACTTTAATAGGACGCCCCTTAAACCACTGACAATGCCCCCAAATTTACAAGTTCAAAACTATGACATTATCAGCCCCTTCAGCTGCTCCTGAAATAATTCCCATTACCCTACATTTTAACATATTCAAATCAATATGCAATAAATCTATTTATTTCTATTTATTGTAGGGACCTATTTATTTACTCATTTTATTAATCAATTAATTAATTCATCTATTTATTTTGAGGGCAGTCTGAGGATATTGCGGGGCTCGTCAGAAAAAATACAATACATTGGTTACGATTTTGGACTGAGAAAATTTTAGCAATGGAAATTTTAGCAACGAAACCGATTATGACGTCATAATTTTTAATTTAGAAATTTAGGTAGTAGGAGGGACTGATAACGTCCTATTTTTGGCTGTTAGATTTTTTTTTGAGGAACATACACTCTTTGAAAAACATTTTTCGTCATTCATTTTTGGAGGGGCTCATAACGTCATAATTTAGGGTGTTACATTTTTTCTGTCACTTTTTTTTGTAATATTATTTCTGTCAAATTTTTTTCTAAGGTATCCTAAGGTTTTCCGTTAAAAAGCTATTGGCAAATTAACATGTTTTCATACTTAAGCGCTTTTTGAAAAAGCAAGTCAATAAGCACACAGTGATACGCGACTTCAAAGATATTTAAAATCTGGCAAAAAAGCATTTTCATGGTTTTATCTAAAAAAACAAAAAACAAATAATAAATACTTATGGCATACCTGATCACCAATGACATTATCGTCATTTAAAGCCACACTATTCGCGCAGCTTGGGTCAACGTTACCCTAAACAGATTCAGGAAAAAAAAAGAAATTAAAGATTTTTAGTCCAGGTCGAAGAGGAAAATCAAAACTTGCCGAACTCACTTCCTCAGTTAAGTCTACAACTTTCGTCCCATCATTACCATTTTCATTCGCTTCGCTTGTATCTCCAAGACTCCATCGATCAACTTCCTCAAAGTAGTCCAATTCCGTTACTTCCCGCTGTAAATGAGGTACAAAAAATTAATTAACGTAAATAAAATCAGCACAAATAATGAAAAGTTAACAAGATATTTACTATAAGACAGTCACTATTGTTGGCAGATTCTGTACTAGCTGGCCTCTCCGTAGAAGGTGGTTTTGGTTCTCCACTTTTAGAACCCTTTCAAATAATATGATTCACAAAAATTACAATTTCCAGAACGAATGCAATGAGAAGTCATGTTTACAAAACTTACAGCCGTACTAGTGCTGAGTTTGTCAACGTCTTTCGTATCATTATTGACGATTTCGGAATTATTTTCATTCTGGAAATTGGGCGAGTATAATGAATATTACGAACTGAGTACGTGTACAGAAAAAAGTAATTGATAAATTTACCTTAGGATCATCAGTTTTAGGTATATTTTCAGCTGAATCTGTATTTATTTCAAGTTCATCGAGCGTGACGATCATTGGCTTGTCTTTGTCAATAAGTTCTTCCTGGAAAGGAAACAGGTAGATTAGATAAGAGCAAGAAATAATACAATTAAGTTCAAATTATCAATTTCTGATCGCAAGTAGCTCTTTGAGGAAAATGGGTCAGTAAATAATAAGAGCAGGTAACCCTAAATAGATCAACAGATCTGAAATAAATGGATTTCACCTCCGCTTAGTCGGTACAAACAACTTTTAAGATTCAAATTCAAGTTAATACATGCAAAAATAAATTAATATCACTAATCATTGCCAATAAATTTTCAAAAATAAAAAGAGCGAAGATGCGGATTTCTGTATGAATGTACGTATCAAAAACAGAAATTGCAAGCAACATCACTGATCAGTCAGTAATTACAGTTGGTAACATCGAAATTAAAAATATCTCTTCTGCGCATCAATCGCGGTAAGTGTGTATTTTTCAAAAACGTTAACATAAATGTGTAGCCCATGAAAGTTTTTAATACTACTCCAAGTTTCAATGCCATAGGTTAAACAACGGAGGCACCACAGACTTCAAAAAAGTGCTAAAATGAACAAAAAGTGGAAATATATACATATATATACATACACATTAATTAAAGGGTTTTTTCCTGCCTATGTTCGTTCATCCATGTCAGAATGGGAGTATATCGTTCCCCCTTTTTTTATGTCACCACATTACCTGTTGATTTGAAAGAAATTTTTTTTTTCAAAAATTTAGAGAAAGTATAGCGCAGAGTTTGTGTGTCGGGCAGTGCACGTCATGAAACAAAACATTTTCCACCTCTAAAATTAAAGGTCTCCCCTTGACAGTCCACTAAAAGCAGAATTTTGAACTGTAAAATGTTCTATTGATTACAGCTCAAAAACTATTGGGCCTATGAAAAATACATAAATTACTTTATTTGTAAAAAATTGTAGAAGAAAATCTACAAGACTGATTTTGATAAATTTTTATACACGTATTCTTTATAAACCCAGGAAGGTTCGAGGTTTTGTTTTATTATTTTATCACACCGCAAAACTTATTTATGGAAGAAAGTGTGTATAAGGTGAATGGGGAAAAATATTCATAGAAACTCAATTTCTATAGATTTTCAAGGTGCGGAATTTCAAATTCATGGTCTAATTTAGGACTAAATAAATTATAGGCTCCCTGTGACCACAAAAAAGAATCAAAATGGGAATTAGGATCATTTTTTCATGTAAGTGCATTGATTATTGACTGATACGTATATGTTACATAATTATGTTTTAACTATTAGGAGGCCACAAAAAGAGCGTTGAGAAAACTTATGGAATAGTATATTTATGGGGCGCTGTATTTGAATTTCCAATCCATTTTTGAGTTGCATCAATTGTAAAAAGGTAATTCAGAAAATGTTTTAATCAGGTGGTTTAAAGAATATTTTAATCAGGGATTGAGAAACCAAAATGGAAACCATATTTTAAACAAATGGAAACACCAAAATTTTAAAATTGAAACAGAATTGGAAACAATCAATCAATTACTTTCAAGACCAATAACGAAATAGTGGAAAAGGAAAACAAAATGATGGAAATGGAAACAAAAAATAACTAACATTACACCTAATTTCAGAAACTCAACTAACGGAAGCAAAATAAAAAAGATAGCATTTCTTAGTCCCTGGTTCTAATATATCATAGAGGACTGAATTCAAATTTCCTATACGTTTTTTATGGAATCAATTGAAAAAAAGTTAAGAAAATATTATTTCATAAATGTATCATTGCGTGACACATTGACAGACATGTTTTTTGAGGCGCTGAATTCAAATTTGGTATTCATTTTATCATTAAACTCATTCTTCGACCTACCTTGTCCAAAAAAGGGGCAGAATTTTGAATTTTCAGAATTTATTGTACAAACCATTGTCGAATATATTTTTGAGACGCTCAGTTTGAATAATTTGATTTTAAATTTTCATTTGACCCACAACGAGACTCTTACAGGCCCAAAAATAGGTGAATTTTGAATTTTCAAATTTTATTGCATAATATATCATCGAACATTGTCTGGTGAGGCACTGAAATCAATTTTGATGTTTACTTTATCAATGGACTGTATTTATTCTTCCATCCCACACAGGCCTGAAAATGGGAATAATTTTGAATTTTCAGAATTTATTGCATAATACATTATGAGACTTGTTTTTTGAGGCATTGAATTTGAATTGGATGTTAATTATTTTTACTAAAATCATACTGGGACCCTTAAAGGGCCCAAAAATGGGAGAATTTGGAATTTTATTATGCAATATATCGTCAGACATGTTTTTTAAAGAGCTAAATTTGATTTTGATATTTATTTTATCATTAGAGCTATTCTTTGACCCCCACAAGCTCAAATAGAGGAGAAAATTTTCAATTCTCAGACTTTATTGCCTAATTTATTGTCAAAAATGTTTTTCCAGGCTCGGAATTAGAATTTGATGTTTATTTTATCAATAGATCCATTCTTTGACCCCCCTAGGCCTGAAAAAGTTACGAATTTTGTATTTTTTGAATTTACTGTAGAAACCGTAATTGAACATGTGTTTTGGGGCGCCTAATTTGAATTTAATTCTATCTTCCTCAGTAGATCCAGATGGGGATCTTCACAGGGCCAAAACATGGAAGATTTTGAATTTTCAGAATTTAATGCTTGATATATTGTTTGAAAGGTATTTTTAATTTGATATCAATTTTTTCTTCAGACCCATTCTTCAACCCCATATGGGCCTCAAAAAAGGAGAGAATTTGAATTTTCAAATTTTATTATATAATATATAGTGGGAATGTTTTTTGAGGGATTGAATTCAAATTAGATGTTTATTTTTTTAATATTCCCCATTCTTATTCCCCTAATTTTATTAATTTTATATAAATGAATTTTCTTAGGGGTATGGAAATCTGGTTAGGAAAAGTGTGTCACTAAAATTTTGAAGAGAACGAAAATAATTTTCTCTTAAAAAATACCACTAGGTACAACAGAGTTTGATTTTTTAACAAATATACTAGGTCTGTTTGATATGGGAAAAAACAGGACACTTCAGTTTCTCTTTTTTCTTTTAAGAATGTGTCTTACATTTTGATAGTGGGTACGAAATTTAAAAATTTGAGTATGAAAAAGAATATAGGTACCAGACTTCCTCTATTAGTATTCAAAGACTGTGATTGCTATGACGAAAAAATATTCGGTTGAATGGAGGAAAGACAGAAGAGTTTAACAAAATATTATTCAACGTCGTACAGCAAATTATTCAGTGGTGTAGCTATCACATCAAAATTAAATTAGTACCTACGTATAACTCAGGACCAGGACTAATAAAATATTCCAGGATATGTCATTATTGTTTTGTCTATGCAAGGTCTACTGATATCTGCGATATACCTTTTCTCTAATAAGTTCGATATTCACAATAGATATTAACCTTGAGTTAAGTGTTCACTAATTAAGGGTTAATTTCACACTTACAGAAAACCTACATTTATCAGCTACACTAAATTTTTTTCATTGCTTTTCTGTAATGTGTCACACTGAATGACTGAAACTACATTTACAAGCTAAACTACTTTTTATTCAGCTACACTTTAGTTTAAAAATAGATCCTTGAAGGTTAGTGAACATAAAGCTCAGAGTTAGTGTCAACTATTAATACAGGCTTAAGCATCGGCCAAGCGAAGCTGGCACCACAGGCAGCTAGTCGAGTATAAAATAAAAAAATTAAAGTGGAGATATGCTAGGTATTTAGCAGGAACAAATGGAAATAGATGGAACAAGATATAAGGTAAATATTTACTATTCAATAGTTAAGAATTTTGCCAGATTCACTGTTTTTTGGCCTCTCTGTACAAGGTCATTTTGGTTTCCCAGTTTCAGAACCATATTCAATATGATTACTAAAAAATGATAACTTCCTGCAAAAACATATTCAATGAAAAATCATGTTCTACTAAACTTACAGTAGTATTGATGCTGTGTTTGTCAACGTATTTTGTACCATTTTCCACCATTTCGGAATTGTTTTGACCCTGAAAAAGGGACAAGTATAATTACTAATTGATATTACGAATTGGGTGGGTGTGCAGAAAAACGGAACCGAAAAGTATACCTTAGGATCACCAATTTTCAGCATTATCTCAGCTGTATTTATTTC
>WOFM01001684.1:0-13785 GCA_011428145.1 Ericerus pela | reverse complement strand
GTATGATGTCTCATAAAAATTTCAGATTTTTTTAACAAACAGTCCTCTCGCAATTTCTCTCGATAACTTGGATTCTAGGGAGAAGAAAGGCAAATTAAATGAACTTAATTTAGTTGAAGAATTTCAGCAATATTTTGAAAACAGAAAGCATGAATGAAGCCAAATTTTCATAGAATAGTTACCTAACATAAATTACAAACCTTGATATCTCTATTCTCACCCAATTTCTCTTGATAACTTTGGATTGTTTTGAAGAGAATAAATCAATAAGGGATACTACTTCTTCATAATAATGAAAGTAATGACGAGAATGTACGTTTTATATTCATTCTAATCGAATTTTATGCGTGATTACAACATTATTTTATTCTATCTTTTATCAAACGTCCATATTTTCCGAAATAAATTGAATATAACAAATCCTCTGTAACTGCCATAAGATGTAATGTAAACTGTGAGGCATGGGGAACACTAGTGCTAAGTATGCGCTGCAAGCGACAGAATGTGGAAACTGGCTGAGTCAAATGACTTGGTGTTTAATATGACTTTGTATAGAACAATTAAAAGTTTGGAAACTTGTAGTTTGTAAATATCATTCAAACACCTTATTAAGTCTGTTCAGGCAACCAGAGAAACTACAGATTCTATGTTCTATAGGTTTTAACAGATTCACTTGCAGGGCATTTATTCCATAACTATGCACATGGCATATCTGTGCATATAGGATTTACATGTGGTATTCCTTACTTACTCATCAGGCATTGTGTGAGTATCCAGGAGTAAGTACCTACGCCTGTTGCGGCATATATTTGCTGTCTTACTGAGCGTAAGAAGTGTTCATCTTCTTCGTCATTAGAAGATTGTTTATAAAATAATATATTACTGATGACAAAAGGAACCTAAGATAAATAATACGTACATTTCAAAATTATAATGAAAAATTAATTTCAGTTTATTATTTTTGTCTGCTAATATAATTTTTACAAGCGTTTAAATCTCATTCGGGAGTTCGGGACTCTGGCTTCTGTGCATGTGCGTAGTGTTGGCAATTTTTATTTTGTCTTTGCCTTATCGATATCACAAGAGGCTCGAGATTATTATTATTATTATTAATAAG
Organism: Ericerus pela; assembly: GCA_011428145.1. Lineage (NCBI taxonomy): Eukaryota > Metazoa > Arthropoda > Insecta > Hemiptera > Coccidae > Ericerus > Ericerus pela. Next base: position 12,668 of record WOFM01001684.1, on the reverse strand, counting down.
GATTTAGCGACGAATATGAATTCTCTTTGATTTGTCACTGAATCCTAATTAATTTAAAGGAGACGAATCCTGATTAATTTAATGGCGACAAATCCTAATTAATTTAACAGCGAAGAATCCTAATTAATTTAACGGCGACAAATCAAAGAGAATTCGTAGATGATGAATTCTATTCGATTCGTCGCCGTTATATTAATCGGGATTCATCGCCGTTAAATTAATTAGGATTTGTCGCTGTTAAATTAATAAGGATTTGTCACCGTTAAATTAATCAGGATTCGTCACCGTTAAATTAATTAGGATTCAGCGACGAATTAAAGGTGAAGTTAGTGAAGTTAAGTGAAGTGATAATGGAAGTTAAGATTTTACGAATACCCTTTCTTTGACTCAAATGTAAGCCAAGTGCGCTTAAATTGTGCTATGCTGCATTAGCCAAGTAAGTAGTTCAGGAATAAGCCTCCAAAAAACCTTTCAGACTATTTTTCTGTAACTACAGAAATGTATTCAGGAGATATCTACAAACCTCCTAAATTTTTATAGTTCTACAGGAAAATCTGTAGCAACTTTTTAAAGCTGTAGATTTTAAAGAGTTTGGCTTTTTTTGGGAGATACATTTTTGGAGTTGGCAAGTTGCGTTTTTATTTTTATTTTTGGTTATCATTTATCAGTTACCAAAAATATGAATAAATGTGAAATGATGTACTGATCGATGAAATATAAATAATGAATGATGTGACATTAGAAATGATTCAACTTTTTTATTCTTGATTATGTGACTTCAATTGAAATACGTTGGTTGAGAATATCCCACATCACAGCTTAATTTTTACTCAACAATATCCTGTGGACTAGATTTAATCCATGTCATTTGAATCATATAATCCAAATGAAATTTTTACGGAATCTTTAAAACCAAACGTACAATTTCAAACATACATTCATAGGATCTTCTGCTAACATATGTGAAAATTTCAAGAAAATTTCAGCTGAATCTCACATTTACTACTTTGAATATCACTGAAATTCTGTAGACAATGAGTCATTCAGACAATGTTAAGTCAGTCTAGTTGAGGAATTTCTGTGATATCTCAAAAAGTAAAGGTTCGATTGTCACCAAATTTTCATAGAATGTTCAACTAACCTATGTTGATGTCTCGGCCAAATTTCAGATTTTTATAAGCTATGGCTCTCTGGGCAATTGCTCTCGATAACTTTGATTTTGTGTAAGTTCAATGGAAGAAAATAGGAAGAATTATTGGTATCATAGTGAAAAACAGCTTCGTGTGGAGATCATTCATTCCTAAAAATAAATAGAAATTCACCACTTCTTTCTCGGAAGTTTCACCAGTATTTTCTGGAATCTGAATCGTTTCAATGTAAATTTAGTCTAGCTGTTCAGCTACTTACAACATATTTAATTGATGATAAATTGATAACACACTCCATTTCCTAAAAACCTCCTAAGCCTACAAAATGTTGTTCGGGCGGCTACCTGAGATTTTGTAAACCTACAGAAAAAAAAGCTACAATGATTACAGATTTTCTTGTACATTTGCAGTTTCACTGGTCGCCAAAACTGACTTATTGCCTGAATACGTTTCTGTAGCTAAAGAAAGATCACCTGAATGGCTTTCTATAAGATAAGCTGGAGAAACCAACAGAATATTACAAATTCTGTAGTTTCTCTAGTCACCTGAACAGACTTTTTATTAGTGAATTTTGCTAGGCTTAAACTGCATGTGATTATTATGATTTGTGACAAATGAAGTATGAATGAAATATTGCGATCTTAATTCTCGAGCTATAAGAATACCAAACGATATACCAAATAAATATATTGCTGAAATTCTCCATCTTGATTAAAATTAACAAAATTTTCTTCTTTTCCACATCTGTGCTCGGTGAACTAGGTACTTTTAGTTTAACTATCTGTATTCGGGCGAATCATTCGCCCAATCAATAATTCTTGGACCACCTTCAATTTTTTTTTCTTTTTGTAACAGTAACAAATCAACCCATCAGTTCAACCATAATTAGTCCGGACTCACCTTTACTGTTTTTTTCCTTCACTCTGACGCCCCTTCTCAATTTTCGAAAATATTGATGCCCTTCCTTCATTTTGCTCATCAAGCTCTTTCTATATATACCTTTTTTATGGAAATCCATACATCCGTTCTAACGAAAAATGGAGAAATAGGAGCTGTGACCATTATTAAAATATATGACAAAAATGACTTGAGTAAACAATAAGAATTAAATCAATAAAATCTAAATTTGAAGAGACTGTATCGATATTATTTTTGAAAAATTTAGTTTCTTTCATAATAAAGTGTATCGCACAGTTAATTAATAATACTACTAATTTTTTAACTAAATAACAATACTCCAAATTGTTCTCTAAAGGTGTTTCTAAATCGGTGGCCATTTACCATTATCAATAATTAATACTTACTTTAAACGGTAACAAAGATAACGCATACTCGATCACCAGCCTCATTAGTCTCTGCGAATAAAAAACAAACTCATCGCGCGCCGTTTCCCTATTTCTGATAAAGGTATGTAGACCTTTGATCTGAGGCGTCACAGGAAGTATAAATAACGATCCCGGAAGTGGTTGCCCTTTATTTAGCGTAACGAGAGACTCTCTAAGTGCGAATCCTCTCTGAAAAAACGAAATAAACATTGATGAATACTGATGAGGAAGGAAAAGTAACGCAAAAATATATCTTCTGCGCATCAGCCGTGTGTATTTTCCAAAAGTGTCAAATTTTGTAAAGGCTACCATTCAAAAACGAGTTGACTGATTTCGCTTAAATTCAATATCAAACCAGTCCCTAAGTCTCCAACTACCATAAAAATTTCCAGTCAAAATCTGTTGATTTACGGGAAGACAAAATGGTGGTTTTGCAAAACTTTGAGAAACCCTCCTTCCGAAACTAGCGGATGAATTTCAAAAATTTCAACACGAATGTGTAGCCCACAAAAGTTTTTAACACTATCCCAAGTTTCATTGTCATAGGTCAAACAGCGGAGGCTGCACAGACTCCCTAAAAGTGGATATATATATATGTAAGTTCGTTTCCGGGTATTCCACTCGATCTAATTTGCACGTAAATAAGGTTTTGTGAACTTGTAATCAAAAGCAGAGTTTATTGACATGATTAAAATACGGCAGTGAAATTAGAAAATTCAAGATTATTATACACAAAGAAACGAACGAAGATACGACTAAGTTTTATCTGTCTTTCTAAAACGGCGATTAACGGACGAATGAATGAATGAATGAATTTGATAAATGAAATCGACGTTTGTTACAAAGGGAAAATAGTCATGTTGAGTATGGTCAAAAATGATGTCATTTAACAAAGGATGGTCGAGTCGATAATACATGAAATGACATAACTTAAAGATAACAAGATCGGAACGGTAAATATTAGATAGTCGAATTGTGTCGATTTCTTAACATGGGTCAAACAAAAATAAACATTACAAATTCATGAAAGAACGAGAGTAACAAACAAAATTGTAGTCATTTGAAAAAGAAGAGTGTTCTTTTTACATCCCCATACCCTGTAAACAAAAGACATTAATAAATAACGGACGGATACAGCTTCGAAACATGGTAAAAATTTGATTCTTGCTTCTGATAGCCGGAGTCAACCTGAAAAATTGAGCCAGAGATTTGTTGTAGAATTTTGTATGGTCCAGTTCTGATTTAGAGGATTACCATGTAAAATGAATACGAGGTCCCCTACTTTGAAATTACTTTTAACTTTATTTTTGTCAAATCTTTTCTTGTTTATATTATGGTTTTTACATGAATTTCTGAATGCGATTTCTCTGTCTTTTGCTAAATCCATTACGTTATCTCCGAATTTGGAAATTACTTTAATTTTTACATTGTTCATTAAATAGTTCGGAGAATATTTAGTGACAGAGTGTATGGTGTCATTATATTCGTTTACGCATTCTTTTAGTAAGAGGGACCAAGATTTCTTTTTATTTTTAATATTTTCGTTTACTTTACATCTCAGCCTGTTGACTAATGTCTGATTGAGTCTCTCATTAAGTCCATTGGAAGATGGACAATCTACTGCCGTAAAAATCAAGTTTATTTTATTTTGATTAGTAAAATATTTAAATTCTTTAGAATTCAGACCTCCGTATTGATCGGCCAGTAGATTTGAAATTTTATTTCCTTTTTTGAGAGCTATTTTTAATAAAGTTATGAAATCTTTAGAATTTTGGGTTTTGGAGGTCAGTGTGAAGGCAAAATGAGTAAAGTGATCGACTAATAAATGACAATATCTTTCTTCAGAGTTATTTTTGGCAAAACCTCCTATAGTGTTTATGGACATATACTCAAAAGGTTTCTTAGCTGGTCCAAGGTGAGAAAGATGTCCAAATTTCATAGGTATTTGGCTTTATTTTTTGATACAGACGGTGCAATTTTGGCAGAAGTTTGTTATAAGTTTGTTAAAATTTTCATTATAAAAAAGGGGAAATAAATTTAACCGAATCTGGTTGGACGCTATGTGTCCAAATTGTAGGTGTGTTTTTTTTATTATTTCTTTCGCAAAATTGTCCGAAATTATTATTTTTTCTTTTGTTCTTCTATGTTTTGAAAACATTACATTATCTTTTATTATTACATTATTATCTTTGAGTCTTTTAAAATCATTAAGTGCCGTTTTTTGATCTTCTATTATCTCTTTTATTTCAATGAGATTGACAACTTTGAGTTTGGAAGAGGCCTCAAAATGATCCAAAATGGGATTGCGAGACAAACAATCCGCTTCGTTATTTGTTTCTCCCGGCACGTATTCTATTTCAAAATCAAATTGGGACAGCTGAAGCATTAATTCTCCAAGTTCATCATCGAATTTTGAATTAATTTTTAAATTTTCTAAAGGCTTATGGTCAGAATAAACTTTAAACTTCAGTCCCAATAGTCGATGTCTCCAGTACATAAGGGCTTATTTTATGGCCAAACATTCTAAAAATACTGCTTTTTTTCTTTTCTGGGCCTCGTTAAGTTTTTTTGAAAAGAAAGCAGTTGGTTTGAAAGAGCCGTCATCTTGTTTCTGTTTCAAAATTGCACCTATTCTTTCCAGACTGGCATAAGTTTGTACAATTGTTTCCCTATTTGGATTAAATATTGCAAGACATGGTTCGGAACATAATAAATCTTTAATTTTTTGAAACTTTCCTCACATTTATCGTTCCATATAAAAGGTGTGTTTTTCTTTAATAAATTATGTAAGGGGGCCAGAATTATTGATGAATTAGGTATGTATGAACAATAAAAATTTACTTTACCGAGGAATTGTCTTACGTTCTTCTGATTTTTGGTGGTTGGGAAGTCCCAAACCGGTAATACATTATCGAAAAAGGGGTGAATAGCATTATTTTGAATGTAGTGACCTAGATATTTTACTTTACTGTGTGCGAGGTCACATTTGGTCAGATTAAGTCTGAACCCTTTTTCATATATAGATGTAAAAAGTTTTTTTAGGTGTTCTATGTGATCCTCGAATGTTTTTGAAATAATTAAAATATCATCTATATAATTCACACAAAAATCATCTAGGTCTTTTCTCTTTAATATGTTTCTTAAGATTCTTTGAAAAATTGTGGGGCTTGTTTTTAATACAAAAGGCATGTTTTTCCAATTGTAATGTCCAGTCTGAGTCACGAAGGCTGTCTTGTATCTGTCTTTCTTTCTTATTGGTATGGACCAGAAGGCACTATTGATATCGAGAACTGAAAACCATCTACAATCTCTAGCTTTGACAATTAAATCCTAATATGGGGAAATGGTTGACTCTCGGGGAAAATTATTTTATTTAATGCTGAGTAGTCGACACACATTCTATTTTTTACTTTCACCCTTTCGGCGTTTTTTTTGTAAGCCAAAGTCACAGGAGCAGCAAAGGGTGAGGTTGACTCCTCAATCACATCAGCTGCAAGAAGCTTAGAAATTTGGCTCTCTATCTCTCTTTGGTCGATGATATTGCATCGATATGGTTTGCAAGATACATACTTATGTTCGGTTAGCTTAATTACAGCGTAATAGTCTGTGACTTTACCGACGTTGTATTTACTCTTTGCAAAAACATAATCATAATCTTGAATGACCTTTCTTAATTTCTCTTTCTTTTTGTCATCTAAATGTTCTAAATTTAACTCTGTCTTGGAAATTTTTACATTACAATTTTCTAGTCTATTATTTTCTTAATAAAAAATTTCAGTATTCTTTTTCTGTTTTTGAGAAATTTTTAGGTTTTTGTTTTGGCAAAGGCTAAATAAAAAATCGTAATTAAATTCCTTTTCATCAAGAACGAAAACATAAACTTTTTTACTTTGTGAAAAAATTTTAACTTTTATTTTAACTATTCCTAAAACTTTACCATACCTGCTGATCATCCGAAAAGATTTATTGACGAATTTGAAAGCCTTGACCTTCATGGAATTGATCAGGTTTCTATTGATTATAGAAATATTCGAACCTGAATCATAAATTCCTTTAGAAAAAAGGTTATCATTAAGGCATAAATTTAATTTAATCAGCGGGGGGATTTAGTTTTTTGATTCATCATCAGAAGCAGGGTTTTCAATTTCTAATTTATTTATTGTTTTTTGATTATTTGGCTTATTTTTGAACCAACAAAGAGCTTCCGGATGGTACCTCTCAGAAAAGCCTCTTTTTTCACAATTAGTACAAGGTTTCTTTTCTGCACCACCTGACTTTCTCTCATGTTGGTTATTATTATTATTATTATTTTTATTTTTATTTACAATTTCAGATTTATTCATGTTAGAAGTTTTATTTTTATTAGGAAAAGTTTTGTTTTTATTATTTAGGTCATTAATATTGTCTTCCGTCTCAAATTTTTATAGTTTATCATGCAAAATACGGAGAGACGTGACAACATTTTTTTTAAAGAATTTTGTATATAGACAGGAAGTCCTAAAACTATTAGATCTAAAATTACTATGTCCCGCAAGTTTCTATCAATTTCTAATAATAATTTTTCTTTTTTTACAACAAATTCTATATAAGAGCCACTCAAATACCTGTAGTTGTAGGCATACCGTATTGGCTTCCAGGATGAGTCAGCAAAAGAGGCGATGAGATCAGCTCTCCAATCGGACCATGTAGTGTTTAGTCCAAGTTTTTCAATTGATGGTGAACCAATCAGCCATCAATGTTTCTAGGCTGCTCTTGAAGACTTCGATTTGTTTTTAGCCATCCAACTTGAACAGCTGTGACTCTCTTTCAAAGGCGTCGCACCAGGCAATCACGTTTTTGTTCTTTGGAGAAAATTTTTCTATCAGGAAATGCTTCATTATGCTGGTCACTGACTCGTCTTTCTCTCTTTGAGGTTGTCATCGATTGATCGGCATCTTCTTTCAGTTTTGATTGGTTGGAGGGTGAAAACTCTAGTAACAGGTAGTCTTTGAATACAAAATTCTCATCAGTGTCTAACTATAGCTTCGCCACATCAGGAGGGATGAAGACATTTATGGTTCTGTATTGTCCTCTCGATCGCAGGACTGATGCAGCACTCTTTGGAGGACCTAAGGCCATAAGTTCTTTATGGAGTGTGGCCCTTTGAAGTTCCTCTGGAAAAGCAAACCAGATTCCATCACCAAACAAACAAATTTTCTTTAAGTTGACTGTTGTTGTTTTGTCGGTACCCTCAGCCATCATCAGCAGTTGTATTTTGGTAGAAGACATCGCGGAAGAAAAAAATCTGTTTCGAGTTTAAAAGAATTTTCTAATTTGTAAGTTCGTTTCCCGGTATTCCACTCGATATAATTTGCACATAAATAAGGTTTTGTGAACTCGTAATCAAAAGCAGAGTTTATTGACACGATTAAAATACGGCAGTGAAATTAGAAAATTCAAGATTATTATACACGAAGAAACGAACGAAGATACGACTAAGTTTTATCTGTCTTTCTGAAACTGCGATTAACGGACGAATGAATGAATGAATGAATTCGATAAATGAAATCGACGTTCGTTACAAAGGGAAAATAGTCATGTTGAGTATGGTCAAAAATGATGTCATTTAACAAAGGATGGTTGAGTCGATAATACATGAAATGATGTAACTTAAAGATAACAAGATCGGAACGGTAAATATTAGATAGTCGAATTGTGTCGATTTCTTAATGTGAGTCAAACAAAAATAAACATTACGAATTCATGAAAGAACGAGAGTAACAAACAAAATTGTAGTCATTTGAAAAAGAAGAGTGTTCTTTTTACACACATATATATATATACATAGCGTACAGAAGAATTTGAGTGACCTATATATTTGTGATCTACGACTTAGGATCGGCGCTTTTTCACATGTCCAGCCATGGCACTGAATGTAATAGTTGTATTTTCCAGGAAAATACACTAAAATGAGAAGATACTTCATGTATACCTGCTGCAGTTGAGAATGAACGTGCTGTACTATTAATTCGATTGCAACAGTATTCTCACCACCTCTGGGTACGATAATGTCAGCGTGCGCCATGCCAGGAGCGATATAGTGAGAGAAAGCCGGTTTCACGAACTTCAAATACTGCTTGAGTACACTTGCCAAATCACGACCACGCTGAATTATATCACGTTTCAGACGTCTCGCCAGTCGTACATCGGCATCAGTGTCTACAAAAATCTTCATATCTAACATCTACAATGAATATAAAAAGTGATATACGAAATAATTTTACGAGATAATTCCATGCACACAATTAAGCGGTGCGAACAAGTCACGAACCTTTGTAACTTCTGGATCATGAAATGCAAGAATACCTTCAAATATCACAACATTGGCACCGTACATAGTTTTCTAGGAAGTAAAATAATAGAAAGTGAAATTAATTGTCTACATTAACAGGTCTGCGAGAGTCGCAGCTTGGGCTATTTTTCTTCCACATTAACGTTTTGACCCGATCTCCCGATAGACTCTACAAAGGGCCAAAAATTAAATGAAATAATGTGAAATTTAAAATTTAGTTTTTAGAGAAATACTTATTTTTCAAGTAAATTCACAAATACTTGCTCCATTCGATGAATAATTAAGTAAGTTTTCGCCGTGATCGTACATAATTAGATTATCAGATCATTGTTCAAAGAGAAATTTCTATATTCTGACGGTAAGAAAGATCATGATTATATAGATGATAGTTTGTAATAAATACATGGATATAGAAAATGATTAATTGTTTGTCGAGACAAATCAGTCTACTTTTAGGAAATGTAAGTCTGAAAATATTCTTACAATTGGAATTTAAGTGAGTCTTTTTTTAAATGCTTTTGTTAGTCAATTTTTCGCTGTAATTTCGGATGAATTCGAACTTGTTATTAAATACGATTAATTCAGTTTTCAAGGCTACTTTTGGAAGAACAAAGTTTCCGTCGAACTTCATTCAAAAACGAAGTTTTTACTCAAACTGCTTTCGTAACCTCAGAAATGCATAAAAACACTTACAGTTCTACTTTCGCGCGAGTGGGTAACAAAATTGTAAATAGGAACGTCAACTTTCTTTCCCTCCTTTAGTCGGTGTAAAGTGGATTTCAAGAGATCAAAATCGAACGCGTCTGGATGGTCGAAATTATATTCGCTTCGAGCAGAAAGAATTTTCTCTTCATCATTGAGCACTCCCTAGAATCAAGAGTAGAAAAATAAAAATGAAAATATATACCAGTATCCATTAATTTCAAAATTCCTACACAATAGATGATTCTAGAACGATACCATAAAACATATAGGAAAAGCACCGCAGGAAGCGACATCAAATCGTTCTATATTACAGAATATGAATATAAGACAATTTTCAGGGATGAAGATCGTTGGCAGGTAGGAATGGGCGGTTTCGGAGAAGTCTGGTTTGAAGAACCAGATTTTTTAAAAGAACTGGTTCCTGAAACTGCTCCAGTGTGATAAAGTATGCTCCTACTCCTTTCTGCTTCGATACTCTAAAGACCAAAATGAAATTTTTCCAGTTTTTTCTAACACTGGTATGGGTTTTTGGCAGCTAAACTGAGTTCAGTTCATATCATTTGCCACTGACATCTCATATAATCAAAGATAACGAGAAGAACCACAAGAGAAATGTTTGTTGTAGAGAACTAAAATTTTTATGAGTTATTGTAGTACGTTACTTAAAATTCTGTGAAAATTTCAGCTCAATCGCACATTTAATTTTCGAAATATTGCTGAAATTCCGCCAACTCCTAACTAGATTGAATCCTTATCATTTCAATTACTCAATCTGAACAGAATTTCAGCGATATCTCGACAAACGAAGGTAAGATTGAGTTGAAATTTTTTAGAGATATTGAGATTATGTTAACTAAGTATCCGGTGAAAATTTGGTTAAAATCATACCTTGGTTCTCGAAATATGGCTGAAATTCTGCAACTAGATTTAGGTCATATTATTTGCATAGGTATTGCATATAATGAAAGTTATCGGGAGGAATTATGAGACAACTGTTAGTTGTAGAGAGCTGAAGTTTTCACGGAATCTTCAGCTAACCATACTACAATGACTCGTAAAAATTTCAGCTTTCTGAAATCAACAGTTCTCTCACAATTCCTCTCGATAACTTTCATTGCATGGAATGGAAAATGAAGGAATTACAACAATATTTTGAAAAAAAAAAACATATGAATTCAACCAAACTTTCATAGAATCGTTAGTCAACATATAACTTACCTCGATGTCTCTATTCTCACTCAATTTCTATTGGTAACTTTGATTGTATTGAAAGGAATAATTGAGATACTATTTCTTTATATAGCATGAATATTGATGACAGATACTGCTCAATTCAACATGGTTAGGGTTAGACTCTTTTTTATTTTAATGGTTTTCATTTTAAATATGATCATGGCAGTTTCGGAGCATGGAGTAGATAGCAAAACCATGAGCTGGCGAACCAGGTTCCGCAAATGAACAATTTTGCCGATCACTATAGGCAGGGTTGAAATACTACTACTTCGTTCCGACGAGTAACAGAAATACATGAATGATTTCAACGTGGGCTTAACTCGCATAACCTAGCATTTAAATTGGATTAAACAATGAGAACAACTTGAATCCGAATTCTTTAAAACTAGAGCCAACTTTGAAATTGATTTTTTTCTCTCAGTTTTCACATTTACTTTAAACATTAACTTGACAAAATTTTCGAACAACTGACCAGATAATTTAATAAAGAGAGACATATAGCCGACATAAAATCTGATTTTACAAAAATCGTATTCATTCTAAAAACTATCGTTTTAAAATCGTCACATGAGTAGGACATTTTGAACACATCGAACACTTCGAACACAAGTGTTCGTTCAATTTACCTTATAAAAAGAATCCAAGCTAAGTAAAGTGACCCACGGTACGTCTAATTCTTCGATGATCAAACGAGCAACTGTCGTTTTACCTGAGGCACTGCCTCCGCATATACCTACCAAATGTGTTTTATGTAATGAACACGCACCAAATATACTTCCTCCCAATTTTAGATAATTTGAATACCTACCCTATTACAAATGGTCTACTTGTGACCTGCCAGTATTATCCAAGGGGGACGTCCAGCAGTATAATAGTCCTCTTTTGAGATGTCAACACCGATTCTGAAACTGTCTTTTGATCGACTGATTCACGACCGATATTTTCTGACGATTTATGACTTTGGATCCTATTCAAAAGGGACTGAAATTACAAGAACCATTACACGCAACCCGACGGTGCCTTTTTTCAAAACATACCAGATTTTGAGGCCACCACAGGAGTAACGATATCAATTCCGCTCATACCATTTTTCGTTTCTGCAACTTCTTCAAGAATGTCAACATCATTAAGAATTGCACTCTCTTTGTCGGTGGAATCGCTACGAGAAAATGAGATACTTACATGTTGTTATAAAAAGAAATGACCAGGAAATTTATGCACGCCAATTACACTAGCTAACAATAAATTTGTCGTTATGTTTTTACCTTTCAGAACTTGCCGAGCTGGGTGGATCAACTAACTTGATTTTTGCTGCCATTTAAACTTGTTAGGAAAGTTTACCAAACGCTACAAAAAACGGAAGTAAATTTGAGCATTTGTAGCGAATTTACTTTATCATGACTATCGCGAGTTCATGCTTGTTACTTCAATACATGTAATAGTAGTTTAGTACTGCAGAATACTATTCATTCACATTCGGAATAATCTACAGTGCCAAGTTCAAAAGAATGAAATTATGGATAATATGGCGCAAACGGAAAGTATCATCACTATAACTCTTAACAACTTCGCAAAGCTCCGCACTCTGCACGACCAAAAATTTAATTCTAATTCACTGACCACTGTCTCACTGCTCTGTTCTCAGTGCTCACTCACCCGAGTCACACTCACTGACGACTGACGAGAGAGACAGTGACTGGTGATTGGAAAATGATGAATAATTCATATTTTGTTTCTGTATTGGACACTTTTTGACTACAAAGTATAACTTACAAGATATAAGTATAATGAACTCCATGGACTGCTCCAACCTTTGGCTCCAACGCCATAATCATCGATTCGATATACCTACTGGCTACTATTAAAAAGTGTCTAACGGGGAAGGATCTCCTGAAATATGCAGCTAAAGTAACGACCAACTTCCAA
>WOFM01001682.1:0-13766 GCA_011428145.1 Ericerus pela | reverse complement strand
GACTGTTTTACACAGTGAAACCCAAAACAAAATAAACATATTTCACCTCTCATTAATCATTTAATTGTTTGATAAAATTCTGTTAATTAAGGCATTGACATATTTTAATCAAATAAATAATAACACGTTAGGTGGATTGTTGAAAAAATATCGTACTCCACTAATTAGCCACTCATGATAATTGACTTGTTACGATTAAAGGCACTCGCTTGTGGCTTGTGCTGCGACTACACAACTCATCGACAACACTCATTTTGCTAACTATAAAGACCATCTTGAACTGAAAATCATGTAAACCGACGCTTATTTTGAACCTCTGAGGTTCTGATTTAAAGTAAGGTAACATTTTTAAACTGGTACAGAAAGTTTTGTAGTAACTCTCTGTCAACAAATAATTAAAATTCGAAAGTTTAAATTCAGGTCACTTTGACTTATTGTATTTACTATAGAAACAATATCACATTAAGTCACCAATTATTTCGAGTATTAATTAACATCACAATTAATTGTAGTTGTAAATCCATTTTGAAACATGATAGGCTAGATACTAATGTGAACACTCTAACTTACACAGTATTACATTACATCGAGAGGAGAAATACAGGAATTAATTTGCTTCACGATCTTGAGGACAAATTTACCGTAGTTTCAAGAGGCACATTTTAATGGCCGACCGTAAATCTGGTGGTGCCAATTATGTACACTGTCATATATGGACACTGCAGTATTTAGAGATGTAGGGATGTCTGTCGCTAGACATTGTCTTATATTTTTAATCATTCTTTTTCATGAGATACAAAAACAAAGAATGTGAATTCAAATAGTGTATTTAGACTTATTTATGTCTACTCAACAGTGAAGAATTATTCAGCGCGGGATCCAGAATGAATTTTTTTTTTCTTTGATTGTATAGATACCTACAAGCTCAGAAGTGCCGCTTCACGGAATTTGGCTTGTACCGGTCCGGATTTTTCTGGAATACCTAAAGGTAAACTGTAGAATTCATTTTTTCGGAGGAAACAACGAACATGTTTTTTTGTCTGTGGGAGGCTGCGTGGGTATTGGCGCATGCGCATCGAATATGAGAGAATAATTGACGAAATAATGTCGGGAAATAATTTTAACAAACGAATTATAAGGCTGTAGGTTTATTATACCAAGTGATTCTTATATAAAAATTCAAATTTTATGAATGAAACCAAAAGGCAACATAGTAATTTGTATTTCCCCTTACACTGCGTGGTAGGCAACTCATTGAACTGATACCGGAGTGTTGTATGTGATTTTATCTTTCCAATGAGCTGAATACAACATTGTTGTTAGATATGCTAACCAGTTTTTTTTGCATTTTATGAGAAAGTTAGCAAACCCGATATGTTGCCTTTTGGAAATATGCTCTTGAATGAGAATTGGTAGGAAACGAATTTTGTAAATAGAATACCGTAGTAAGTGGGCACCTTGAGGACAATTTCTTTACCATTGACTGGAGCCACACTGTTCAATGGTAAAAGTCCGTCCATTTTCTCTCTCCGCAAATGTGTTAGTCCGAAGAAATGTTATCCTTTTACCGTTGACACGAAGGGCCGTGCGGCGGTAAATTTCCCTCCGATCATCGAGAATTTTCTCGTCATCGGGGGTTAGTTGGTTAAATTTTTTTCGCGGGTAAAATTTTTTTTTCGGCTGTGAAAATATTTTCGTGATGCACGTTGTAGTGAGCGAGAAATAAAATTTTTTTTCGGGAGAGAAAAAATGGCAAAAGTTATTTTAATTATATTTGGTGTGTTGTGTTAATTTTTGGTAGTGAGTAAAATAGTATATATATAGTGCACTTGCTCCGGGATCGTCAGTGGCGACTTACGCGTGCTCTGTAAACACCTCTGAGTTGTAACACTCCGACCGTTATTAACTAGAAAAAACTTATGCTATTTACTTGTTGATTATTACAATTTACTGTGATTTTGTTTGTGATGAGAAAAATAGATTCGAAATTTTGAATTCTGTCAACTATTGGTTGGTGGTGGTGTTGGAGGTGTCATCGGTGGCACAGGTGCCAGTGGATACAACGCGTGCAGGAAGTTGACCAACTTAAAACCAACTACCTGTAAAAACTTTTGATGTGCGTGCTCTTGATACCCGTTTTTGGTCGATCGATGGTCGCACATTGTACGGTGGTGACGATGTTGATGGCGACAGTTGCAGATTTTCTATTTTCCTGCCGTGCCGTATAGTCGACCAATTACCAGATGACGAGTCCATTAGTGTTCTCAACCGTAAGGTTGGCGGTGTTTATGTGCGTGTCCAAAATCATCACCATCAACGGCGGCGGCGTTGTCGTTGTCGGCTGAGGGGTTTTATTAATTTGGAATTTATTAGTCGTGATGGCAGGGATAAAATTATGTGCGAAAATTCAACACCATAACCGAGCCTGTATTGTTGGAGTTGTGGAAATTCTGGATTCTGCGACTTGAAAATAAATCGGTAGTATAAAGTTAGAAAAATTTGTACTACCGACACCCCTTACGGCCGATCCCTGCTAGCAACATTAAAATGTAACGATGATGATGATGGTAACGGCGGCGGGGGTGGCGAATTTAATACATTTTTCCCACCCCATTTAGTGAAAATGTTGCCCGTGCTGCAGGGGTAACATGTGTTCGTGTATTAAGTGTTGCCGACAACGCCTACCATACTGTTTGACTTTGATTTTTTGAATAAGCAACCACCTAAAAAGTTGTTGGATCGGAATTGGTGTTGCGCCAACATTGTTTTAATCATCCCCTCCAAACAAGTCGATGGAATGGCATGTGTCAAATGTACAGCCTATAGGACCTGTTACTGCCGTTGTTGTTCCTACATTCGAAAAATCCATCTTAATACGTTTTTAGAAACCCGCAAAATGAAAGATTTAAAAATTGGAAACGTATTATAAAATTATTAAAATCTCCCCCGTCGATACACGCTACAATCGAGCCCTAATAGCAAATTTAATTTTACCTGGTGAAAATGCAGAGTTCAGAACCTTCCTCCTAAATCACCTTAGTAAAATTTTCAAAAATAACCCACTATCCTTAGCGCATTTTATTGACGCTGCCAAAGATTGTACGTTATCGGCATACGTCCTAATGGTGTCGTCAATTTTGAATTCGCGAGAGAATGAAAATAAAATACAAATAAAATACCACCACCCCACGTCCTATGTGATTAAAATGAAATTAAAAAAGGGTAGATTGGTAGCCGCAGCAGCTGCAGCAGCTGTTGCATCAACGGATGACGACGACGAAGACAAGAGGAAGACTACCTGTTGTGTGAGTGTGTGGGTGAGTGCGTGTGAAAAAATAAAAATAAAAATTAGAGTGTGCGTGCTGATTGTCGTCAATTGTCAGTCTTGTGTGTGTGTGTTTGTGAAAATCAAAATGCTGGGTGTGCAAATAAAAATCAAAGTGTGCGTGTATGCGTATGAGTGAAAAAATAAAAATCTGATTGCCGATTCACACCAACTACTACCTGCACTGTGAGTGTGTGTGTGTGTGTGTGTGTGTGCGTGTGAAAATAATAATTCAAGAGTGGGTTGAGGATGATGACAAAGACGACGATGACAACGATGACCTTTAATGCGATTGCAAAAAATAAATTAAATAAAATAAAAATCCGAATGCTGATCGACTTCGCCGACTACCTGTTGTGTGAGTGTGTGTGTGTGTGAGTGTGTGTGTGTGTAAATAATAATAATAAATTGAGAGTGAGTTAGTGGGTTGAGGACGACTTAATGCGATTGCAAATAAAAATCCGAGTGCTGATCGACTACCTGAATTACAAGTGTGTGCATGTGCGGGGTGAATAAAAAATCTAAGTGTTTGTGTGTAATGACCACCACCATCTTCAAAGTATTTGAAAGAAAGAGTGAAAAATTGGCTAAGTCGAATATTTATACTCTCCCTCATTGTTCAATTACGACGTTGAAAAATATAAAAATACATATAAAAGCATATTATGTGATATATAAATATGGTGATTGAACAATGTTAGTGATTAAAAGTACATAGTGCGATAAAAGAAAAATAGGAGAAAACATTTTTCATGAAAAACTCCTTATAGATCAAAAATACAAAGATCAAAATTAAATAACAATAAAATTGTTATACAATATAAATATTAGTTAAAGAGGAAAACTTTATATTACATAAATAAAAACCTCTTTCGCCGAAAGAATTATATGTATATAAAAAAAATTTAAAGAAAATTAAGAGGAAAAGGTTTATCCTTTTTATTGAATTTATTATATTTATGTAAAAAGGATAAACTAAAAACCTCTTGGTCCACCAGTTGTGTAGAGGAAAATCTACAGGAGTAGATGAAAAACCTCTACGATTTTATTTATATTTATTAAAAAGGTATATCCAAAAGAGTATAGAAAATATCATGAACATTTCATTAAATTGCCTTAAGCCACCATAAGACTTCTTAATGAAATATTGTTCAAGATGTATAAATATGTATATGTATAGTACTCCATTATATTCCTAAAATTTATCATATTCTCCGTTTGTGTTATAAGTAAAGTTATTGTAGGTTAGTGAGCTCAACAAATGTAAGAAAGAATAGAAAAATATAATATACAGAACTCACAAAAGACATAATTAGGAACATGAAATGCAGACAAAAGAAAATATATACGACATCACAGGAATAGACATAATAAAATCATAATAAATCTTAAAATAAAATAATCAGGGGTTCTGGATCATTCTAGAGATCGCCGTTTTCGTATTGTTTTAATCTGAAACAATATACTAGGTATTACTATCTAAGAAAATGTGTGAGTATATATGTTTATTTAGTGTTTTATTTAATTTGTTAGTTATGATATATGTTATTTATTTCTCCGTTATGGAATGATAGATGCTGTCCTCACAGTTTAATATTAATCTAGTAAATTTTTCAAAACTCCCAATAGGTAGTGGTTTAGTAAAAATATCAGCCTCCTGTTCTTCTGAAGAAATTTTTACCAAAACAATTTCACCAAGTTGTTGACTTTCACGTACATAATGATATTGTGTATGCAAGTACTTTAAACCTGGTGCTCCTACCATCTGAGCTCCGTCTATTGCCGATTGACTGTCACAATAAATTTGTGCAGGTAGAAATGAGATACCTATAATTTTCTCCGTTATTTCGGCTTGATTAGCTAACTCTTTGGCTAACTCACTCATCGCTACATACTCCGCTGCACACGTAGAAGTTGCTACTCTCCGTTGTTTATAACATTTCCACATTATTGTGTCTCCAAATAATTTAATTAAATGTCCTGCTGTAGATGCTCCTGTTTCAGGACAATCACCCCAGCTAGCATCAGAATATCCTATAATATTATCGTGTTTTCCATTATAAGTTAGACCTAGATTTTCAGTATATTTTAGGTATCTGAAGATTCTTTTTAACTCCTGTATATTCTCTTCAGTTGGATTACCTTGACACCTACTCATTAGGTTAACAGCTAAAGCTATATCGGGTCTTGTTCCACCGGTTAAATATAACAAGCAACCGACTGCTTCTCTAAATGGATATTTCTCTCCTGTTTTATTTAAGTTTTTAGGTTCATAATTATTCTCATTCCTCCTTTTTACTTGCCTGGTTACCATAGGCGTTTTACAAGGTTTACAATCCTCCATTTTAAATCTCCTTAATAATTTATTAATAAATCGTGTTTGTTTTAACTCCATTTTATTTTGACTCCTGTTTCTACTAATTTCAATACTTAAGTAATCCTGGGGAGTTCCCATATCGGAAAACTTAAATATTTTCCTAAATTTTTCCTTTAATTGTTCAATCGAAATTGAACAATTTCCAGCTATGAGAATATCGTCTACATAGGCTAGAAGGATTATAAATTTATCTCCGTTTTTCCAAGTAAATAAACATGGGTCTTTTACATCACTATTTAAGCCTAACTTTTTCATCTCCGCTGTGAAAAGTATATTCCAGCTTTTAGGACTGGTTTTTAACCCATAAATCGATTTATTTAATTTACACACCTTGTTTACTCTTTCAGAGGATCAATACCTACTCCTTCTGGTATCTCCATATATATAGGTCCAGTTATTTCTCCGTGTAAAAATGCAGTTTTAACATCCAGTTGGCAAATCTCCAAATTGTACTTATTTACTATCGCTAATAAATTACGTACAGTCGCCAATGGTGTTACTGGAGCATATATTTCCAGTAAACTGTATTCTACTTATCCTTAAATCCTCTTCCCACCAGTCTTGCTTTATATCTCACATCTCCTGTTGGCTCCGGTTTAACCTTAAATAACCACCTCGAATCTATTATATTTGGTTTCTCTCCGTTCTCATCAACTAATGGTCTATCAACTATAGTCCATACATCGTGTTCTTGGAGCGAGTTAATTTCGTCTTGAATGGCTTTTCTCCATTGTAGGCTAGCGGATGAGTTAATTGCCTCCAAATATGTTTTGGGGTCCTCATTCACTTCAGCCATAGCCGTATAAACAAACTCGTCTAGAACTTCATCAAGGTTTTCAGCTTCGATCCATTTAGGATCTTCAGTATTAAAAGCTTCAACCTTTTGTCTCTTTTCTCCTGTTAATCGCTTTGACTTTCTCCTTTTTACTCCTTTACTTTCCTCCTGTTTATCCTCCTTTCATTCTCCATTTCATTCTTATTATTAAAATCATTAAACCAATTAATATCTCCTTTTTCAATTCCTCCTGTTGTTTATATTTATTCCTATACACCAGTTTTCATTAAATCTTACATCTCTCGACTCAATTAAGGATTTAGTTTCTGGACACCATAATAAATAACCAGATCGGGTATATCCAACCATTACAGTACAGATTCCCCTCCTGAGAATTTAGTCTCCGGTTTTCTTTTACCTTTGAATATGCCAAACAACCAAATCTCCGTAATTGATTAAAATGACATGGTGCACTTGGTGCAAATTTAGTCAAAGGTATATCATAATTTATAGATTTGTGGGGTACGATTGTACACGTAAACTGCTGCTTTAACAGCTAAATCCCACATACTCTTAGGTAACCCTGAATCTGCCATTAAAGCTCTCACTCTGCTTTGAATGGTATTATTGAACCTTTCAGCCACACCGTTATGTTGGGGTGTATCAGGGGTGCTAATTGGAGATCGATATTTTCCTTTTCTAACACCTGTTTCGTATATCCTCCTGTAAACTCCGTTCCTTGATCAGATCTCAAATAACACACCTTAACATCTTTCCCTAATAGATTTCTAGTGCTCCGTATAAATGTTTCTAAACATTCGCCAACTTCAGACTTTTGTGTCATAGTATATGCTTGTGCATACCTAGAATAGTCATCAATAAATACTACTATAAATCTCCGTTTAGCTGGGAATGTAGTGGGTGATATAGGACCCATTACGTCAGAATGAATCATTTGTAGTGGGCGCTCAGCTCTCCACCTTGGTTGATTAAAGGGTAATTTTGTGAGGTTAGAGACTGCACATATTTCACAGTCTTTTATTATTCCCGTAAATTTAACTCCTTTTAACTCCGGTTTAGTTTGCGCCAATTTCTTTAAATATTTTTCTGACACATGGCCTAACTTGTAGTGCCAGTGCAGTTCTAAGGGTATAGACTTATTCACTCCAGTAATGTCTAATATCATAGGTTCGGGAATTTCCTCAATATTAATTACCTTTCGATCATTCTCCGGGTTTTCATTGTCAATCATACTTTCGCCTTTATTATTATCATTTACTCCCTCCGTTTTGGACTTTTCTAAATTATCATTATCATTATTATCATTATTATTATTATTATTATTATTATTATTATTATTATTATTATTATTATTCTCTGTTTTATTTTGTTCGGTTTTACTGTTATTATTACCTATATGTATTCTATTAGTGTTATCTGACGTTTGTACCGGCAACAATTCTCTCTTTCTCCGTTACCTATATTTCACCTGTTTCTTCCTCTTCTCCCTCCGAATTGTTTGCGGGTATGACGTCAGTAACATGAGCAGAATTCAAATGTAAATGACGAGATAACGCCGGTGTCTCGTCATCATAATCTACACTATCATTAGTAAGATCAGTCACCAGTTCCATATGCCAAAATGGTTTTATATTCTCCAGAAAAATAGGTCACCGTTGATCACCGTTTACCACTCGAATGTTTTGATTATTTAAAATTACAGTAAAACCTAAATCTATCAATTTTTGTACTGAAAACAAATTTTCAGACAACTGAGGACAACACCTAACATTATTAAACCTAACTTTATTCCAAGTAAATCTCGAGTAAGTAAGTCACCAGTTAACTCACAGGACAACCGAGTCTACATGGGCACTAAGCACTTTTTCATTATGGGGTTTTTTATTAACAAGTGGGACAGGACTGGAAATAATGTGTTGAGTTGCCCCACTATCCGACAAAAACGATACTTTATACACAGGTTTACCTGAAGGATTATTCTGAGACGACGTCGAATTATCAGCGTCATCCAGATCCAACAGGGTCTCCTCCTCAGAAGTGACCATCAAAGCTGAAGATTGCTCCAAGTTTTGAATGGTCGAATAAGGTGAGGGGCTAGGAGGCAAAGGAATATTGAGGCATTCCTCCCAATCAGAGGTCACATACGTATGTGTGAAAATAGACGATTGAGGAATGTCAAATTGAACATCCACTTCAATATTATCTAAAGTCGAGTCATTTTCTCCGTTCAGCCTTAAAATTGTCAACTTCGACCAACGCATATTTAGCCGCTTTGATCATCAGTAATTTTAGTGTCCTTCACCTTTTCTACCATTTACTTTTGCCACCCCTTCCACGCCTGTTTGAGGGTGCTCCTCTAAAAGGTTTAGCTACTCCTCCAGTTGGTAGTTTAGGTTGTGGATTAACAAATCCGCCTCTAGGTGGTGCAATACCACATACGAGCTACGCCCTCGATAAGACATGTACCTATTAGGCCTACGACTATTATAAAATGCGCGCTGTACCTATCATTTTGTGAGACTATAACAGGTCTCATCTTCCCTAACTTAGGACAAGAAGTGGCACTGTGCGTTGATGTAACAATTCCACAGTTGAAGCACATTCGGCCTTCAACTGTTGGGTTAGAACAAGTGTTAAAATGACCATAACCCTGGCAATTGAAGCATCTAGCACCTGGACTTATTTACTGTTGTTTATAACACCAGTTCGCGCATGTGATCGTCTAGTAAAAACGACATTGCCTCTGTTGGTCCTGCCAGCCCCTATTCGAACCTTCGTTTTGCCGTTCCATTGTCTATTCGCCTCGGCCTGTAGGATTAAACATTTAAGTTCTTCAATGGATAGGCCTACATTATTAGTTCGTTGGAAATAAAATTTATAGTTTCTATCATATTAGAACTTTTAGCCACCGCCATATAAAAATAACTCCGTTTTTCTTTCTCCGTTAATTCATCATTATCCTCATTATTTTCATAAGATTAATTAATTCGTCAAAACGTTGGAAAAACTGATAAGGCTTTTCCCTAGAAGGATTATATTTTAAAAGAGCTAATTCTTTGCGAAGTGCTTCTGACGCCCTATGCATCTCACATCGCTTAAACTCTTTTAAACTTTTAAAATTTCTATCGGATCCTTAACGTTGACGATTAATTTATGATAGTTGTCATCGATATGATTTGATTATATCCCTAATTAAATTTAACCTAATTTCTTTCTCCTGTTCAGTATATCTATTTTCATCACCTGTTTATTTATTAAATTAAATAAATCCTTGAAATCAGTTCTGATTTCAGGTAATCAAACCATAAATCATATCGAATATTTCGAGTAAGTTTATATTCCCTTTTTGTATTGTCCTTATTATAACATCTCCGTTTTCTTTTCACTTTCGCCACTCGATTTACCTTAAGAGCATCAATTAAGATTTTCAAAAGAGTCCTACAACTATCATCCTCCTGTTCATTTTTATCATTATTATTTTATTAGCTCCGTTTTCATTATTATTATTGAAATGTTAATATTATTATCATATTCTCGCCGTTTATTAATTCACCTAAATTATATTATTATTAATATTAATTTTTCGCCAGGATTAGTTAAATTAGGGTCAGGATAACTCACCGACTCAGTAATTTCCGCCAACGTATTTCTAAAAACACTATCCTATCTTGCATTTCCTGAATTAAAACAGGATTCCTCAACCTAGCTTCCCTCGCCTGTTCCTGTCTCATGGATTGCTGAAACGCCTTTGCAAGTTCCATGGCAATACTCCTAACATTCGCCTCTTTTGAGGTAGACTGAATGTCTTCCTCATTCGTAGGTTTGGCAGCCAGCGCCTGTTGGGTTGCCTTGCTCACCATTTGCTTAGAAATTTTGGGATTTTAATTGGGAAGTAGGTATGGTTTTGCGATAGGTTTAGGAATAGAACTTTTGGTACTGTGGTCTTGGCCTTAACAGACTGATCAAGCTTCTTCCGAGGAGTCTCCCCTTTATTTGCGGAGAAGCTTTTGGTCTACGCACTGGTGCCTCTTTCAATTGTGCTTTGTTTTAACTAGAAGGAATAATTATACATGATACCGCATTAATTAATGTGACGTCACATTATTACTCCCTCCGTTCAGTAAATTATTTGTGAAAAATTTATATATTTGCGACCTCGAAAGAATCGTAAGATCTCACCCGTGGTTCCTTTATTTTTACTCTAAAAGACGTTTTTCAGTTTCTAAGTCCACCTCTACATCAACCTCCATATCCTCACTTATCGAAATTTTCGATATCATTTTCAGAGATGTAGGGTCACGATCAGATTCGCTATTATTATTTTGTGAACATTACGGTTGCTTTGTTTTGACCGCCGCTTTGATTGTGGCTTCGCGTGCCCGATTTTTCCCCGGATTTAGTTTTAGGCTTTCTACCATTTGCCATTTTACTAGGTAAAATATACAAATGTTAAGCTCATTGTAACAAATATTTGATAAAGGAAAGGAAAATATAGGAAAATAAATAGAATATAATATTGTGATAAGTTTGGTTCTAAGAAATAATAAATCCGGTAGGCTCTAGTCGGGTGAATCAACGCCAGGTCAATATTAACAGAAAAAGGAACGACTCATGCTTCTGAACTGTGGGTCACAACTTCGCCACTCACAGCCCAAAACACCACCTTCTTTAGATACATGGAACACACATGTACCCTCCAAAGGCAGTTAGTCGACTGTACTTCCGTCTGCAAACGCAACGTCCCTCCATACAGCCAACCCACAACCAAAGATCGTGTGGATCGAGTACTATAAAAAGACTTTCCTTCTAGTAATATTTAAATTCACCAAAAAAATATTCAATATCCTTCACACAACTCCGTTTATATGAGCCGTAATAGTATTTGAGTACTTGATCCGTAACATTACATATAAAAAAATAAATAAATAAATAAATAAATATATTATGTTCTCCGTTTTGCCGTTTCACCTTTTATCAATTTTCTCAGGGAGACCAAATTACGCATCACCATTTTTCTCCATCATAAAGAGCAACCAATTAAATCAGATAAACGGAACCAATATTTTTGATAACGACAGTCCCCTAACTATCGATATTTAATTTTATTTATACTCGAGTTTAAGAAAATCACATATATCGCTTCCTATTAAGGCACGTGAAAAATATTATTACGCCCCTTTAAAAATAATATTATTAAATTATTCATATATATATATATATATATATATAATTATGCACAAATATTCGTAGTTATTTCCCGTTCACTCCATTATTATTTATATTATCCTTTTTCACCAGTCTTTTTATTTATTCCTTTTCTTAAGTCCTATTTAAATTTCCTCTTATATAATTATACGTATCGATATCGAAGCGGAAGTCGTGACTGAAACTATTTGCTCAAAAATAATTAATAAAATTGAATCAAACCTTAAAAACATCATTGTCTATCATGACAAAATTCCAAAGAAAGTAAGAAAAACTAATTACTGACTCACCAATCTGCTTGATACCACCTAAATTCAATCCAAAATCTTCTAAAACTAACGACGAAACATTTGGCCGACAAGAAAAAACGAAAAAGATTACGAAACAATTAATAATATAAGCGAAATAAATGAATGAGCAGAAAAAAAAAGCGAGAACAAAATTCAAAGTAAATAAGAAAATAGGAAAAGTTTGAAAAAAATTTGCACTAAAGCTCATTAACACCAATAAAATATGCACTAACGCCGACTGAACAAAATACGATGTTTGCCAAACCAAGAACTGACAGTGAATGACTAAATGCGTAATAATATGAGCCTTGAAGTGAGCAATATCAAAAAATAGCAATATATGTCATCAAGTACCTCCAAATAATAGATCACCAATAAAAATCATTGAGAGATAGTTCAATCACAACCCTAGCTTCTGATTGGCCATCTCTATTTATTTTGTTTAATTTTTACTCCATTTTCCCATAATTACTCATACACCATTTACTATAATATATTTATTCATCAAGGGGCAATAAAAATTCCCACATTACTACGGTCATGCATTTTGCCTATATCCAGCAATGAACGGAACTAACTTATTCATTGACACGCAATATACGTTTCACCAGATAAACTCCTATATATTATTTGTGTGTGTGTGTGTACGTATAGTTCCCCATTCTCCTATCTATACAATTTGCCTTGTCGCAGTCTACTATTACGTTCTGTCTTCTTCGTCGACCGCCTCACCAATACTAACACACAACTAAAATAAAATACACATATGTTTCACTGTCCGCCAACTATTCGTTTTGCACCATTACAATAATAAGTTTCTCCGTCTTTATAATTGTGTGTGCGTGTATACTGACAACAACCAGTATCACGCCGCACAATATATATATGTCTTTTTATTCTCCTCTTTCAATCTTCTTTTTATTTTCCAAATTAAAAAGATCGCCATTTCATCTTCATTTTTCCCATTTCACATAAAGACTGACGACTTAAATAAATAAAATGACTAGACTTTACGCCATCTCCGTTCATCTCCATTCAACTAGAAATTTCTCCATTTAAATATCAAATAAAAAAGATCGATCAATTATAGTGTACACTTTTGATTTACGCCTGTTATTTCGTCACCTGTCATTTAATGAAAATTTACGCCACATATCACCAATTAAAAATTACGCACCACACAATTAAAATTACGCATCATACAATTAAAATTCATGCCACACAATGAACAACTTACATGCCAGACAATAAAATTACACACCACGCCATAGAAATATTACACGCCTCATACTTTGCTGTTGACAGCCTTTTATCACACCATTTAATCAATCATCACACCACTGAATTTACCATCACATCACCACTTAATTATCACTCAACTTACAAACACCATTAATAAATAAAATAAATTTTACATACCCATCTTCTTTTTACGCCTACACTTTATTGGCACATGGAGTACGATCGAGGTGAATGAAGCCATAGCCCGGGGATACAAAATCGTTGAAATTTACGAAGTGTGGGATTTTGAGATAAGTAATTGTTGGACTCTGGGGGCTTGGAGTCCGTTGAAGTATGAAGTAGAGGATTGTTAATTATATCACCGGAGAATAAATAAAGTAGAAAAACACAAGTACCGCACTAATAAATTAAATTTAATTAAGAGAGAGATAATCACATGTACGGACACAACTCACAAACTGAACAGATAGACGACGCAACTGAATAGGAACTGGAGAATGACGATATAGTGTTACCAACTAGTGATTGAAC
>WOFM01001681.1:0-22208 GCA_011428145.1 Ericerus pela | reverse complement strand
TTTAAGCCCGTGCCTACGTCAGTGCTGAATATATAATTGTATTTAGTAAATATATATAGCAATTAAGAAACAATGTCAACTTAATTTAAACAAAATTAACACAAAATTACCACTTATCACTTGTCAGGTACCCCATAATGAGCATACATAGGAGTAAAGAGCCTTAGTTATAGTTATTTATTATGATATAATTTATCACAAATTTATTACCTAGCATAGAAACAAAAAAAAACTCAAATGATTTTTATTCGTTTTCTTATTGTGTAAACGGTTTTATTTATTCCAGAAAATAAAAATAATAATAATAATAATAATAATAATAAAGAACTGCTTGGGACAATTTTGTTTCACTACATTATACGGTTTAGTCAGTCTATGTTTAGTAACTACCTTCTATTATTGTTTTTAACAAAAATATGGAATCTGAGAAAATGTACCGATTTTTTTGTAACAGAACAAACGTGAAATTTGCATGCCTATAGCACCTTAACTATGAGACTGAGAAAAAGTTACATTTTTCAGATTGTTCAAAAAGAGTAGAAACAAATTTCAGTTGGGTTAAATAAATTAAGTTTTTAGATAAGAGTTGAGTAGATTTCGCCAAGTCCAGTAAGAATTACATGCAGTTTTAGGATACCTAGTTATTTTTACAAGTTAAACATAAAAGGTTTTTGAACCTGGTGAATTATCTGTGTCATAAGGTACAGATCGCAATATATTTTTGACAAACCTATAATGATGGACTTTTCGAAAAACTGTTTTACTTTTGTTGGAAACCAGAGTATGTTTCTTTACTGGCCACCAAGTATGCTCCCGAGGACGATGAGAGGTGAACGGCCATTTTGTGTTTTATCCCTGTTATGGTTTCGTTTCGATTTTGAAAGAGGTAAATTTACGTCAACGATTTACAAAATTTAATAGGTATAATTAACCCAATTATGGTTTATTAGTAAGTTTTTAGTAACTCAATTTCTATTTTTCGAAACCTACTTTTTCCAACGGAGCTGATGCTGCGTTAGAATTTTTATTGCTTTTTTCACCCAGCATTCTAGCAAATACTTTTTATTTGTTTATTATATTTATTTAATTTTTTTTGGTTAAAAAAACGTAGTTACCTTCATATTTTTCACTTGGCGCCAAATTCGATGAGCTCTAATGTTTAAGGTGTAACTAATACAACGGTTGTTTCTCATTTGACATTCATCATTAATTCATTTCGTCTTATTCTTGGCATTTCAACGTTTGTGTATCATATTGCCTATCTTCTTCAAAGCTCTAAACAATATTTGTTGCTGAGTATACGGTGGCTTTTTGCTACGCTAGTTTTTAAGTAAATTTTCTTATAGAAAATCTATTTTTTACGTTAGGTGTGGTATTAGCCCTGAGAGAAAATATACTAAGAACAGTCATCTAAACGAGGCTAAAAGTTTGTGGAAATTTATTCAGTGGGAGAAGCATAACGTTGGATAAAGAAAATAAACTTTAGTCGTGAAAATTCCAGTTAAATATCCTTTATGGTTTCTTTATAACTCTGAAAAAACCACTATTCCAAGAATTAATTACTCTGAAGTTTTCTCTGAAACTACTAAATAAACAGGTAGGTAGGTAGGTACCAATTTCTTATCCGACCTGATTCCATATAAAAAGTACAGCTTTCGTGGAAACTTCCGCCCCGGTCCTTTCGTAGTCTTCTCAAAACAGCGAACAAAATATTTTGGCCATACATACATATATACATACATACAAACGTACATACGTACGTACCATACGTAATACACTTACTGCAATAAAAAAAAACAAAAAAAACTGAGTTAAAATGAGAAAATAATGGCAATTGTTTTCTTTTCTCAAGAAAAGGATGATTTTCATGGCCCCAGTCAATGTTAATAATACCCCGTATGTATGTAAACTGCGTAAAAAATGGAATTTTCTCATGTTAATTAGACTCGAGTACCGAATGCGGTATCTAATACTAATATCTGCACTATTTTGAGAATATTAAGAATGTGTGGCATTAAAACTATCGTGTTGAACCATAATTTCTGAATTCGGTTATTACAAACCGCCAAAGATTTTAAGAAATGTCTCGTTCCTATAGAAGTGAATTGTCAATCTATAGCGTCACAATAGTCGAAATTGTTTTGTTCAATTTTATTAAATAACAAAAATTTGAACGAACGTAGAAAACATTTTCTTTATAAATTTCATCTGCCGTAGTCAGATTTGTCTTTTATATTTACCAGGAATTACTTGTTTGAGTGCATCCGAATATATCCGATTGCACTTTTCAGGAGTTTGTTTGAAGAAAGAAAGAAATTCGGGTCAAAACGAATACGTATATAAAATGAAAAGGACGAGATGTAGCACTCTACTGAAAGAAATCCTCTCAGAAAATGTAACTATAACAAATTTTGTTTGGGAACCGTGTAATTTTCTTTCAAAATAGTTTCTATTTGCTGAAACGTAAAACAAATTTGTTCTGGAAGAAGTAAATATTTATTTCAGAAAAGAATAGCTGTGAGTATAGACGACATTTCATATATATATATATATATAAAACATGTCCTATAGGTTCTGAACAAGTTAATCGTTGAAAAGTGAATTCTTAATTTAGTCGGTAAATACTCTGGAGGATTTAATCAATTTGTATAATTATCTCCAAATAGAACAGTTTTTCACAAAATGGGCATTTAATGTCTGTATATATGTTACAAGCACTAATATACGATCATATTTTTGGAAAATGAATTTTTGTCTCACCAATCCGGTCAGAATATTCGTATCTATTTGATAACTAAAATTGAACTTATTTTCAAGTTCTACCCAAACTAATAAAATAGCCTTTGTCGAGAACTAGGGTAGCACTTTTATAAAAACACAACAACAGCAGTCATCAAAACGTAGCAAGATTTTCCCCACTTTCGTATAAATAATTGCGTTTAGATATCTAACAGATACCTACTTATTATATTCGTAATTACTACGTCTATGTAAGTACTTAGGTACCCAGGGGTTGAACAGCCGTATAAAATAAACTTACAACCTTTGACAAATATAAATTGAGCCCTGCTTTTTTGCTTTTTGACGTTTGACTTTTGACGTTTGGCTTTCAGCTTCGGCTGAGTAAAAATACAAATTTTGGCTTATTGACTTTTTATCAGCTTTTTTGATTTTCTAACTTTAACTTTTCTTTCCCAAAAAACAAACAAATAAATAAATAAATAAATAAATAAATAAATAAATAAATAAAAATTAAGTCAGTTTTTTCAAACTCATTTCTTCAAAAACTTTCTAAGATCAAATAAAAGTGCTCCGAACATAAAAATTCAGATTTTATCAATTAATCACTAAATGTTTGAGTCAGCGAAGAAAGAAAACTTCAGCTGGGTTATTTGGCTTTTTGACATAAAACTTGAGATTTCGTCTTTCGACTAAACTAAACCGAGTAAAATTCGTCAGCTGTCGGCTTCGTATGGCTTAGATTTTCTACTGACTTTCAACCCCCGCAGCTGCCGCAACGAAATTTACCCTTATTTAGCTAACTTTGTCAGGAATCATCGAGTTCGTTATACAGAGGTTCTTTTGATTTCGATAAAAAGGTACCTCTAAAAACAGTAAATTGGGAGAAAGTGGGGGTACGATCAAGTTTTTCAAAACACGCTTTTAAAATAAAAAAATAAAAAAACACCAAATTATGCGGAAATAAGGTTAATCAAACCAACAGACATATTTAAATAGGAATTTACCGTCTTCAGAATACCTACGTATCGTTATAAAGTCTCACACCTTTCGATTCAGCTTAGATACCTATACAAATACGAGTAGGTACGTAAATGGTCATTTTCAAAGGCGACGCACAACAACAGGATATTTTCCGAGTTGTCATGCAATTCTTTCTCTCATTTCTGTTTGCCTCGTTCAGACTTGATAGGGAAATGGGCGCTGATTCGCATAAAAACAATAAACTGCGAGTCGGTACCAAAATAGAAAAGCTGGTAGATGGCTGTAGGTAAGATATTTAGCACTTACTCAATTTCAGAGGGTGGGTACGGATGTGTGCGGTTATCCTTTTTATAGCGCTGCTTATGACGCAGTCTTTCTGTCCGATAGTCCGCATGAGACTCGTGAGAACTACTTTGCGAATTTGTGGGAAAAGTATTGATATTCAGCGCCATATCGAGTATTTTAATCGAAACGAAAATCGATAAATGAGAACGGGCGATCAAAATTCGCAAATTCGCAAATTCGCAAATTCGCAAATTCGAAAATTCGAAAATTCGAACTTCAAAATTCAAAAATAGTTAATAACACTTTTTGGCGTAGAAAAATAGTGAGAAACGCACTGGACACCACGTCATTCGCACGAAAGTCAACAACGAATGAGACCAAAGGCAAAAGGTAAAAAGACTGCGAACCTTTTTCAAACCCGGTTTCGAACGAATTCTGAAAATGGCAGTGCCGCTGCTGTCGCGCCGCGTTTTCCTATTTTTTAGTCCCATCGACCTTCTCATTCTTTTGTTTCCTTCGCTACTTTGATAACACTCGATTTTCTATTCGTTGTCCGCAGGCTTCTTCGCTTCTAACTAACAATGCCCCTTTGGCGACTGCTCTGCTTTTTATTGACAACACTTTATATATATATATATATAGGTTCCGGGTCCAGCCTCGTTTCAGGTAGATTTCGTAGGATGTGTTTATTGCCGACGGTGCGGCATGTCACGAATTCGCAAAACATTTTGCTGTACAGTTTCTCTGGTCGTTGGTACCTGCACCCCAAAAACACGCTGCCCTCAAAACTCTACGAGTCGCAGTCAAAATCAAAAATCCCTCGAGTTTGCCAATTTCCAGTCGGAAAGCAAAATGTCGGCGAAAAAAATTCGTGTCCCCATTTTCTACCTGTTTTTTCCTGCCTAATTTCCGTGAGAAACGTACATTTTTTTGCTTTCCACTTATTCGTCGATCCCTGAAATTAAGTCACTAAAAATCGATAATCAGTCAATATCTGCGATGCCAAAATTTACATTAATTTCAATTTGGCAAATACGTAAAAGCCGGCAAGTGCTAATATTAGTTCTCCGAATTATCACATTTGTCATTTAGTCGATTAAGTACCTATGTAAATAATTCATGAAATTGACTGCTTTAGCCTTTGGGTTTAGTCGAAGGGTTGGGCAGTGGTCGTTTGTTTTTTTCATTGGAAAGGAATTTTTTTCTTTCACCTTTTGGTACTGTGGGAGGCTCGATGAGATGCTGATTTTGTTGTTGTTTTTTCAGAAAAAAATTTATATTGTCCCTTAAAAGGTCCAGGGGGAAGTTTCAAATTTTACAAATGATAACATTTCCTATAATTTACGTTTTCGATTAGACATTTGCATAAATTTCAAAGATTCATATTTCAGTTATTTTTGTTTCTGGCTATAGATATTTACAAAAATGACCGAAGCTTTTCAGTCGGTACCGATAATCCCTTTTATTTTCTGTTAAAAATGATAACATTTAAAAAAGTGTGCATTCGCAAGTTATTTCTTGTAAATTCAGCCATTTTCGATATTGACTGATTCGCGTTTTTGCTCGAGTGGTATTCTGGAACAAATGAACGAAAACTCTTTGCAAACGTCAATTACATAATTCCCTTATTATTCTCAAATGAAATTACATTTTTGACTGATTTTGCATATGCATTTTACTTGAAAATCGTGTCAATGGAGGACATCGAGTCTTTTTGACGGCTTTTTCCCTTTTGCCCAGGAATTTTCGTTAAAAACCTAATTTACGTAATATACTGGAATATGTAATTATGTATAGCTACACGTCAACCAACTGGAGGATATATTTTTCTACCCGTCGGAGCGAAATTTTTCATATGTGTACATCGAGTCCGTATCTCAATTAGGGTCGGATATGGGCAGAATCCGCCTCCTAGTTTTCAAATATCGACTGTTTCCAATTTGAAATATTTAGACGCTGGTGGAAGGGCGTAATTCTTTACAGTTCAGGATAAAATACGGTATATACGTATATTTTGGGTTTATATCTCAGCTATGGTCAGAGATGGGTCAAAGCCGCCCCCGCCCCAGTGTTCATTTTAATAAGTACAAAAATTCTTGAAACCTCTAATGAACGCAACCCGCAGTACCCATAAGTTGAAATTCGGACTATTCTAAACTAAATCTACCTTTCAGACACAAGCCTGCGTGCCATCGGAATTTTAATCTTTGATTTGAAGAAATTAAGGCACTTTATGATGTAAAAAATATTTTTAGGATACATTCTTTCATACTGGGTTTAAAAATTTTTCAAAATAGAGTACACCTACGTCGAGTATCTATACGTCGGGGATGGTTGAATATCAAATTCGTTTGCCTACGTCTTTTTGTCATCCTAAGTACAATCGAACATCATTTCACAGAGGTCACACATAGGACGTTTAAAATCGGATGTTTTGTCAATTTTTGAAGAACTTTATTGGAAATTTTGACTTTTTAATTTTTTTGTGTTATTATTATTATTATTATTATTATTATTATTATCGTTATTGTCATTATTATTAATATTATTATTATTATTTGAGAACACTTTCTGGTTCCCTTCCAGTCAAGTTTTCACCAAAAAGTTAAATTTAAAAGCAATTATAAAAAAATCCTAATAGAATGATGTAATTAGCCTATATCTATCCATTCATTAAAGAAAAAAAATTCCGATTATTACCAACCAATGGGAATGTTGGCAATAAAATTCGAGAGCTAAAGATTAAATAGTGGTACCGCTTCTCGCCTCTTCTCGAAGCTACGTTTAGATGAGGGTGGGTCCTCCGCGTGATATTTACCTAATACTTTGTGGATTTCTATGTGGAAAGAGTATAGCAGGAGTGAAACTTTCCTCTTCATGGTCACTCTTGCTTTCATTATAATGATGATCGTTGATAAAATGATAAAGGTCGTAATTTACAACAAATTGAGTAGCTACCTACCTACACACAAATATACGTATTTTCATTAGGCATCTCGAAGGAAGGCGAGTTTGAATTTCGTTGTTGATCTGCTGCTTCCTATAGATATACTTTTGAAAATTAATGCTTATCGAATCTGCCTCCTACATAACAAACATCTGTATTACACGTAGGTGTTTCATATTACCTGCATGTCTACATAGCAGTACTTTCTGCCAATGAAATTCCCTCTAAATCAACCCCTAACCAGTAATTTCTGGACACACCTCTGCCAGTAAATAATATTATAGGGCTTCCCTTTCGATTACGACGAATCAACGAATAGATTCTGATTCACTTCCTTAATCGTACCCCACCATTCGCCTTTATTTTTCCAACTGACATTAATTTCTCGATTTTCAGACGATGGCGTCCAGGAAACAACGTTTTGAAGGTCAGAGCTGTTCGTTTAAATCGCAGGGTGGTTTAAAACGTTTTAATACGAGACGAAAATCAACTCGATTTGCTTCAAACCACATTCAAGATCACCTTAATGAAAGAAATGGAGAGGGTAATAAGTTAACTTATTGTTTCCGTTTCTGTATATGAACCCATAATTGTAGAAAAATACAGTTCCACCCGACGTACACTAAATCTGTGTTCATAAGTTTTGGAGTACCGTTTCAGTTCTTCCTCGAGGGTGAACCTTTCCAATTCGAATATGGCCGAACGTTTCGGCTACATAATCGATTCTCTTTACTTTGACCTAAAAAACGACTTAGCTATTGAATAAAATGGGTATTAGTAATTTCCTAAATTACCTACGCAAAATTAGTGCGTTTTTTTATTAAAATTTATATGATAATTGGTCGGTTTATTTCGAAATGTTCACAACATTCACTCTCAACTTTTCACACGTACAAGAGTTGCAGATTGTGTTTGCTTTCCAGGCTTATACAATTTGGAATAGGTATTATGTACCGGATACTAAGAACCCCCTCTTCCAGCTGACATCAAAGGAACGTGTGTATTATTTTGAGAACGTTCGATAAAATGGATCCGCAGCAGAAACACAATACAAAAATAAGATAAAATAAAACTTACGAAGATATATTGCATAAACCTTCACGGCCAATATAAAAGCAGCGTAGTGTACTTATCTCCTATCTTCGGCTATATATTACTCAAAAGACAATGAATAACCCAAAATTCGAATACATCTTTCCTCAAATGAGAAAAAATTCAAAGCATCAGACGCCGCTGACGGAGTGCTTTCGGTTTTTCTAATTTTTTCGCACGTAAGAGAAGGTTTCACCTTTTTTTTGGGATTAAAGAGAGGACTCCAAGGGGAAGGATATGTGCATAACTACCCGATGGATGAAATTCTGCGTTCGCAGTCTTTCCTCATAAAACTCGCATTCAAAATACACACTGTCTAAAAATTCCCCCCTCTCAAAATGAAATTCTGGAGAAGCCCACCCGACTCAAATTAGCAGAAAACATTATGAAAAAAAAAACAAAAAAAAGCATCATTTATTTATTTTATTTACCATACTCAGTACCGGTTTTTCCATCCTCAGTCTTTAGCGAGGTCTGTCAGTTGAATTTCTTTGAAAATTAAAATTTCCCTTCTTTGTAGAATGTATATTAAGAATAAGAGAAGGGAGAATTGAGTTTAAACCCTGCTTCAGACAACACACACGTGACTGTACATTAGGCGTTGGTTCCAAGTTTTATTTCAAGTTTTCTGAACTTTTTTTTGCCTTCTGGAATTATTTCTAGAATAGGGCAGATAATGTTTTTTGTTTTGGTTGTGTAAGATGTGGTTTTGTCCTCCAGATGTTCATATCTGTGTTTCTATCTAATTAAATTGATATTTTTGCCATTTTTAAAAATTTGTCATCACTCGAGTATACAAAATTACACTTTCACTTGAACAATTTGGTTCTGGTGATGCTTGTTATTATTTGGTTTTCAAAAATAAATATTAAAACTAAAAATTTTAGTTAAAATTTTCCTTCCACCCTTGAAGGTACTTTTTGTTTTCTTTTAATATCGTTGTGATCAAGGATTGTTGATTTTCCACCGTGACAGCCCACCATCTTTATGAGAATTAATTGGTCCCACGAATTAATTTTGTATTATTAACGTACCTAATAATCCATTTTGTCTTTTGTATTTTTGTATTGTTCTTTTATTTTATTAATTAAGTAAAATTCTTTTGTCAGTTCACCTCCCGTGGCTTAATTTTAACTGGTTTTTCCATTTTTTTTTTTCTAATTTCCCGAGAATTCCGCTTTAAGTAAAAGTATTTTTAAAAACTTAATTTCTAGAGGTTTGACTTTAAGAAAATTTCGCACACTTTACAAGTAAAAAACCTTGTGTGAATACCATTCATAGTAGATGAAAACTCATCGCATGACCTGACAGTACTCCTGTAGCGAAGAAATCATAAAAACTAATAGTGAAAATAAAGAAGCAGCCAGCCATACTTCCTGTAATATAAAATTAATATTTCTTCAGATTTACAAGAAAATTATATTTTGTTTCGATTTTGAAAGTGGTAAATGTACGTCAACGATTTACAAAATTTATTATAATTAACGCAATTATGGTTTATTAGTAACTTTTTAGTAAGTAATTTTCTACTTTTTGAAACCTACTTTTCATTGCTTTTTTTACCCAGAATTCTATGAAATACTTTTTATTTTTTTAATATATTTATTCAAATTTTTTTGGATAAAAAATCGTAGGTACCTATATTTTCTACACATGGCGCCAAATTCGATGAGCTCTAATGTTTAAGGTGTAACTAACACAACGGTTGTTTCTCATTGGACATTCATCATTATAATTCATTTCGTCGTATTCTTGACATTTCAACGTTTGTGTATCATATTGCCTATCTTCTTCCAAAGCTCATATTAATATTTGGCGCTTGGCCCTGTTGCTGAGCTAATTTTTAAGTAGAATTTGTTTAGAAAATCTACTTATTAAGCTAGTGTGGTATTAACCCCCAGGGTTGCGAGTGGGTACATTTTTTGTTTCAAGATTTAAGGAAAATTTTAGCATCAATAAATCAAATTCATATATACGTATATATTATATATTATCAAGTCAATTTCTTTTTCCTACGGTACAGGTTGCAATTTTTGTACGATAATCACGAAATTCGGTACGAACATTTGTACTAAGCCAAGGACCAGACCTTTTTATTTTGGTTCGGATCGGCCGGACGGTACTACCGGTACCGCCATTTTTGTTTTTATAATGGTCATAAAATGCGAATTTTCGATACCATATGTACGAAATTTGAAACGAATATTTATTATAAATTATTGTAGCATGCTACCAATTCTGGTACGGATTGACCGGAAGGTATTTCTGGTAAGATTTTTTTCCTCTTTTTTTTTTTTTAATTTGCATTAACATTTCATTTTACAAAAATAACCACTTTTATGTTTTCTGTTTTTTATTTCATAACTTCAATATACTTGTTTCGTTTTATTTGAAATTATATAATTTTATCATCTTAATTGCTTTTAAATTTCACGTTTTTTAATATTTTTCCAATAATTAACAAATTTCATACAATCCTAGCATACCATTAACGCATACAAACTTGCAGACAATTAATTTGACCATCAAAATTCATAATTCTTTTTTTCGAAAACTCACTTTTGTTTTTTCACAATTATAAGAAGAACACTGAAACGAAGTTCGGATATTTTTCATTTTTATTCCGTGTTTATTAGCCAATGTTACCTTTTATACGTACAATTGCGATTTTTCCTTATCATTCTCTCTTCCTTAATGTTTATTTCACTATCTTTAGGCAGTTATACGACCCCCGTAGCTCCGTATCGAAACAAAAGATTATTTAGGAAACTTTAGAAAAGAAAAATAGATTTTGCGTTATAAACTGTGGACGGTATGACACATAATTGTTCAATTTAACAAAGGAGTAAACGGCGGCCAGAGGAAGTTAAAGGATAAGAAATTTGCGTGCAACGTAAACTGGTAGTGAATGATTTTGAGAAAGAAATTATGAGAATATAATTGGCAAAATTTCAGTGTTGCAATGAAAAATATGATTTTTACTTGCTGGAGGTTCTGGTATAACTCAAATAATATTATTTAATAACGAGATAAATTGACAAACTAATACTGACTAGGTACTCAAAACTAGATCTGGAAAATTCCTTGCTCCGTTTTAATTCTGACCGACGTACCGATGTCAAAAGCCAGAATATAAGTTCAAATCAGTTTTACCTGAAAATTTAGTTAAAACTGTTATTGACTGTCTCCTAATCCGTATTTGGACTTACTCGACTACATAATTTTAGGTTTTTTCAGCTGATCCTTATTGGCTGGTTAGTCGACCCTACACCCGCGCCTAAAAAAATAAATATATTTCAAGATAGGTACCTATTAGAAATTAAATATGTGATACCTAAACGAAGCATTTTTTTGTCATATTCTTGGCAGCTTTCCCAACCTTCTACCTACGGACTTCAAACTAATCTCACAATGTATCCTGATTTTCTTCATATAGTGAGAACTTCTTGGCTCGTGTTGTGTCCATAATTTGATGCCATTGCACAAGACAATGAGTCCTCAATCCTCTGAAATTGTTTTCAGTTGAAGGAATATCTGTTATTTTTTAGGCAATGAAGTTAAATTCTGAAAAATATTTTCAGATCGAAAGACCAAATCCCTCTTTAATTCGTAGCGGATGGTGTATGAGACATCAGTCCTACTTCAATATTCAATAGCCCGTTTTGCATCATCCGGTTTTATTAGAAACATGGTTACTAAATACATACCAACTTGTAATCAAAGGTTTTATTGGTGAAAAATAAAAAACATTTTGGTGGTCTAACGTGTAAAGCAGCCCCTACAGCGTAAAAACCAAAAATATTTTCGATTCAGCTTCATAATATTCTATCATTAAGCGCGTATAGAGGTACGTATAGGCGAATGTATTAATTATTATTATATTTTGGTTCTGAAAGAACAATTGTGTTTTGTTGTTGTTGGGGGGTGGGGTGTAGGTATTTCCAAAAATAGTGTGCGACGGGCGAGTAGAGTAGTCGATTGATAATCGTGTCGGCTCGTGCAGCGGAATTCAAACTTGTATGAAAATGGCTTACCTTTTGCACTTGTATCGCAAATAACTATATGTATTAATTTTGCTGTCTTAGACAACAGCTTCTAAATGAGATATTTTGAAGTTCCGAAAAAATGATAAAATAAAAATGTCCAAATAAAGTTTGTAACTTTTCTATTTAATGAAAATTGAAATCCTACTTTACGTGTGATTTGCTGTGTCAAAGCCAATTTTACTTATAAAGCCACGAAGTGAAACGAAAATCGGTTCCTCAAAACAGGTGCCAGCTTCACTTTTTTTTAGCACATATTCGAGAATAACTTCAGAAAAAATGACGAACACCATCAGAAATGCAATTCGACATAAATTTCCGATATTTTCCGTCATTTTTCCTCATATTATTCTCGAATAGGTATGGGCTAAAGAAAGTGAAGATGGCAACTGTATTGAGGAACTGATTTTCTTTCTGCTTCATGACATTATGAGTAAAGTTGGCCTTGGTTGTGCAAAACGAAATAAGCCCTCTTAAAATAAAAATGAAAATCCATATTCACAAATTTTATCATGGCAATTTATTTTTAATAATGGAAAATTTGACGTTTCAGTAGGTATTAATTGTTCAGATATTTTCAGGTTCACTCGTCAGTTCTTCGTAATTATAGCCTCTAAGGAACTTCCGTATTTTTTTATTATTTTCTTTTAAAATAAAGTACGAAGCTGAATAACATGAATCTCGGACAAAACAATTTATGAACAATTCCTCTCTGTTATACAATCTATTTGATACATTGTTTTTGACCTGGGAAAATAAAATCTGCATTTTTGATTGAAAATAAATTTTTGTAAGTCTTTTTTCGCACAATTGTAGGGTTTCAGGGAAGGCGTTAACGACATACCAATAAATTGGTTATTGACACTTATACACGTCAATTTCAAGCCTCGATGTGATTCTGATTTATGGGTGAAAAACTGTCCCCTTGAGGAGACTGGAGACAGTCGGCAAGAGAGTGTATGAGAAGAATTAAAAAAGAGAGAATTATATTATGTCGGGTGGGCTCCGTTTAAAAAAGTATAATTTTTCAGAATTCATGGGTCATCGAATCAATCTTGTAGTCTGTAGTACTGCTGACGTATTTTACGTGTCTCTAATACTTATATAAGATTACAAAAGAAAGAAAGAAGTAAAGGTTGAAAATAAAACAATTACAAGGATGTTGTTCAGTAGACCTAAGGGTACCTGAGTTTGATTCGAAAAAGGTTTTTCTTTTCACCTCCTACGGAGTTAAATAATGTTTTTGATGGTTTTAAAAAAAGATAAAGTTTGTTTTATTGTTCCAAATAAAGATGGCTTTTGGAAAGATGTGCGACTGTTCTTTTTCAAAACAAAAATTGGTTTGACCACATACATTAATCCGTTGGCATAGAAACGTGGTATAAAATTGCCACGGTCGAAAATGGAAACCATATTATTCACAAATGGTGGTGTTTATTTTTTTGTTTACCTCATTCGATTTTCGAAGGAAGAAATATTAAATTTTGTTTTGAATTTCAACCTATTATACATCGTTTGTTTTTTATACGAAGAAAGGTTTTCAAACATTTACTAAAATTAATTTCTTTCCAAACTGTCCATATTTATTGACTATAGGTATCCATAAATTTATGAATATTCTCTACGGTAATATGAATTCCTATTCGTCTTAATTATTCAAGTATAAAATAAGGGATCGAAATGAAGTTAACAGTCGCAAAATGTTTTATGGATGAAATATGGCGGAGGTGAGCTCCTCAATAAACGGTAAGTGCTTCCAATAGTGGGGAGGGAAATATAATTTGGGACTATTTTAAGTTTTTTTTTAATTTTTAATTTTTTTATTTTCACTACAGCAAAAATTACGCGTTCGTTTTTACATTCGATGTTGTTTTTTCTTGTTAAATTTTCCACCGATTATCGATAATATATCGATACAAACTACCTAGCTTTCTTATGACACATCGAAATATCGATATTTCATTCAACATTGATAAAACAATTATGAAGAAATCCATCTATTTGTTGTTGAGACCACCAATCCTTCTCCCCTCTCACTCCTACGAACACACGATCACATATCGAATACATTTATTTATATCTATTCGCGGCTACACTGATATACCACTTCCGCCGCTCACTCGTTCGTTTCCGTTACCGTTCGTTCATTACTATAAAAATGTACTTTGCTTAAATTATGTAACTTATAAAATAAACATTCGCTTCTTGGACGTAACTTCACTCAAATCTTTCTTTTATGTTACAACTCCAGTCCTCAACCTCTATATGGTAGCATCGCTCGGTAACAATCCTTGTACCTGTAACAGAATTTAAAATAATAATTTAAAGTTTTTATACATTGTGAATTTTTCTTTTTGTGTTTAAGTCAAACTTTTAAAAATTTTCGTGAATAATTGTGTTTTTTTTTTAATATTTTTAGTAATTTTATTTTGTGTTGGGTAACTTAGTTCCAACCTACTAATTTTTTTTTTCGAATCATAAAATTTTTGTTCTCGAAAAATTTAATTCTATCTTGAATGCTGTAAACGTTCAATGAGTTTCGTCGTTTGCTGAAAAGGATTTGCCCCGTTTGTGTATAATCCAGCCAAGTGTATCGAAAAATTCCAGGACTCGCCGATTGCTAAGTTGTTCGGGAACCCTGCTTGTGTTGCCCGAAAACTAGTAAATTCATTAGTATCTGCCCTGCTTGTGTATGAACTAATTCGTCGAAGCCATTGATTGGAAATAAATCGCCTTGAGCAGTCACAAATTGATCTGAAACCAACGTAAAAGCTTCAATTCAACTACATCAAATTGGTATTTATCGTCACAATTCAACTTCATTTTTGGCATCATCTTTAAAAACTCAAAAAAACTCAACTCAAATCCTCATCGAAGTACGTTCAAAACAACCGAAGCGCAATTCAAACGGCAGTTCCGGAGCACCACCTTCATTAATTCCAGAAAACGAACCTGAAAACAAAAAATCAACGATTGAAAAGGTATAACTTGAAAATTTTCTGCTGAAAAAAGGTAATAAAAAACATATTTTTCGTAATTTTTCGTATTTTTCGCATATTTTTCGTGTTCTTTTTCGTGTTTTTCGTGTAACTTAACTCTTTCGATTCAAAATTTAACCCGTATATTTGAAAATATCGTTAATTTCAAATAATTTTGGCCTTTTCAAAATTTTTCTAAGTACAAATTTTGGCAAGTTGTGTGCAAATTTTTGCAGCCACTTTTGTCTTAGAGTGTACAACTCGTGACGTATGCACGGCTCGTTTCGTTCATTCGTTCGAACTTGTACATTAACCTTTTGTTAAGTGCAACGAACCTACGAACGCTTATCTTCGCCCATTCAATAAATACGTTGGCGCGGTTTTTCAGTTTCAAACCACCATTTTGTTGCAACTTGAAAATTTTTGCCATTGCACAATTTTGTCGAAAATACTTAACGATTTTTTTGAATTTTTTTTCTTATACGAACACTTAAATTAAATTAAATTTATTTTTTTTCTCTCACTTTGCTCTTTTTCTCTCGTGCAACTTTAATTATTTATTCGAAAATATTATACATATTTCAAATTTTTTTCTCATTCACCTTTTTTTCTACTGTGAATTTTTTATTATTATTTTTTTAGAGTTACCAGTAGAATTAATTTTGCGTAATACTTGGCGAAATTTAAAATTTTTTTTTCTCTCAAATCATCTGCATTTTTTTTCATTTCTTCAATTTTATTTCGAATTATTTTTGTGGGTATACTATTTCAAACAAAATTTCCCCTGTTTTCAATAATTTTATTCCTTTCTAATTCCCTCGATCTGAAGGTAGCTAATTTCATATTCACCCTCACACTTTCATTTTTTTATTGATTTTAATTAATCATCTTATCGAATATTGAATTCTAATACGAATTATTTTTTGGGTTAAAAAGTCTTGTTATTTTATTTTTTATTTTTTTTATTGGGAAGCGTCCAGTCTCAACTTTAACGTGTGTGATCTCTTGCCCGCAGTGGACCTACTCGAGACACACACAAGGACAATTTAAATACTATTGTTAAATTTTCAAATTGTTTGGTTAACACAGGTACGGCAATCCTAGTCTTGCGGCATTTGCTGGGGATTGACATCCGTTTTTATTTTTTTTTATTTTTTTTATTTTTTTTAAGTTCAGTCAATTCATTAATTATGAACACTGAAAATAATGATAGGATCTCAAACGTCTTCCGTGGAAATGGCTATGAGGGATGGCGTGCAACTGTCATCAGCACCCTTATAGGTAAAGGCTGCCATTCCACAATTTTTCCTACTGCTCGTGAAACAAGTTACATTTATACATCATCCGAAGAACGCCTAACATCCAAATGGCTTAAATTCTTCCAAACTCAGGAACGGGCCAAAGCCCACATATTCGAAAGACTTGACAAAAGAATCCTTCATCATGTCAAAACGTGCGATGTAGTTTCTCAAATTTTTGAAATCTTAGATGCTCGATACAGAAACCAAACTGCTACTAACATCATGGTATTAAAGGCAAAATTTCAGTCACTTCGCTTCGATCCAAGGAGAGGTACCATCCGTAGATCCTTGGAATATTTTTCATCCATTGTGGAAGAACTACGTGATGCTAATTACCCCCTATCGGAAGCCGATAAAATAGATCAATTAATGATGTCGTTGCCCGAAAAATTTGATACTGTTTTGTCAGAATTCTGCCAATTAGAAATAGAAAAACGAACTACTGTCAGACTTACAAAAATGATATTAGAAAAATGTGATCGAATTGAATATTCTAACAAAACTTTTCCCGGGTTTGATCAGCCCAAATCATCCTATCAACCGATGAATAATAATAATAAAAGAAATTTTAGAAATTTTCGTAATAATAATAATAACTCAAATCCCTCAAAATCAAATTATAATAGTTATCTAAACGATCACAGAAATAACCAAAATAAACAAAATAATTATCCTTCCAAAGATAATGTATCCCAAATGGATATTACGTGCTTCAGATGTAATTAAAAAGGACACATGTCAAGGACATGCCCTAATGAGACATCCAATGCAAGTAATACTCCAAATACCCAGAATCAGAACAGTAGCTCGAAACCCCAAACTTCAAATAACACGAACTCCCAAAAAAAGTCAGAAGATAAATCCAATTTTCGTGTCAAATACTCTATGATGTTACACTCAAACCTTAATCATTTAAATTTTGATGACATCGAAGACGAATTTCAATGGCCTAAACCCCCTACAGTATCAAAGTCCGCCCCCCCAAAAAATCAACTCCACACGATGTTACTAGACAATGGAGCAGATGACCATATGGTCA
The DNA here is from genome assembly GCA_011428145.1 of Ericerus pela. Lineage (NCBI taxonomy): Eukaryota > Metazoa > Arthropoda > Insecta > Hemiptera > Coccidae > Ericerus > Ericerus pela. The sequence continues at coordinate 4,800 of WOFM01001681.1, read as the reverse complement.
ATGATATTTCAAAATTAAGAAACATACGCAAAGTTGACAATTCTCGTAGAGCACTTTGTGCCAAAAAAGGTGTATTCGTAAACCCCACACATGTAGGATCAATGTATGTTAACATCTGCAATTCCAACGCAGAGTTTTCCACTATTCACCTAAAAGAGGTATATTATGATCCTGATTTAAGCCTTGATATTTGGTCAGGTGCTAAAATCATGGAGTCTGGCATTTTCAAAGGATCACGCAGACATCATAAATAAAAATACTGGTGAAATTACTATAACCGCTCCAAAGAGAGGTTCTATGTACTACATTGATTACAAAATAGTTGATGAAGAAGAGGAAAATAAGGTCTATCAGGAGCTTGTGTGTATGCCTGTACCTAGTACGTCTGCAGAACAGGAAGATCATATAGATGATCCTCAACAAAATTTTGAAGAATTGAATGAGGCTGAAACAAGCAATCCACAAAGAGAGCAGGAAAGCATTGACCACCCCCAAAATTTTCAAGATACTGAAGTGGATACAGTCACTCAGGAGATTTATTCCGAATCTGAGGACGAATTAAATGGAGAGAGTGTCGGAATAAATAGAAAGCACAAGAAAAATATAAACAAAACTAAAACTCTTTGGCATAGAAGATTAGGTCATCTAAGTGGCAAAAGCCTAAAAGCATTATCAAAAGTAGTTGTAGGTATGCCCCAAAATTTGGTATTTAAGGACGATGACTTTGCCACTTGTGAAATCTGTATAAAAGCAAAATCCACCCGACTTGGTCACCATGGCGTGAGGACTCGACCAACGAGAAGAATGGAAGTAGTCTCATCAGACATCATGGAACCCTTTCAAGAGGCATATAACGGAGAAAAATTAATTATAACCTTCATTGATCACTATTCGAAATATACTCTTGCCTTCCCAATATTAAGAAAATCCCAGGCTTTCGATAAATTTAAAGAGTACTATTTATCTTTCAACACAAAATTTCCCAATGATCCTATCTCAGTATTAAGAACTGATCAAGCTAAAGAATACTCCGACTCCAAAATGACACAATTTTGCTCCGAAAAAGGAATCACATTAGATGATGGCGTGGCGTACACCCCCGAATTAAACGCAATAGCCGAAAGGCAAAACAGAACCCTGCTCGAAAGAGTTAGAGCCATATTATATGACGCAAAAATTGATTTTAAATTATGGTCAACAATTGTATTAGCCGCCGCCCATATAATTAATAGAAGTCCGACCCGCGTCAATTTAGGAAACATGACCCCTTATGAAAAATTATACGGAACTAAACCCGATATTTCCCATCTTCGAGTCTTTGGTGCTATTGCATACAAACATGTTCCTATAGAACAGAGACAGCAATCAGCAGTCAAAGCCAAGAAGAACGAAGAGGAGCATCTCAACCCAAAATTCTTACCCCGAGCCCTTAAAACTATTCTGATCGGCTTTTCGAATGTAGGTTATCAGATACTAGATCCAATCAAAATGAAATCCTACAAATCCTGCGATGTTAAATTTGATGAGACAAAAACATTAGCCGATTTCACAAATAAACCAGAGGAACTACAAGTAAAACCCTTAGAAGAGGAAATTGAGGCAATCTATAGGGTCAATGTACTAAAACAAGCCTCATCTGAAGACTTATTGTTTATAGAAGATTGCATGCCAGTAAGTTTCAGTGATATTTTCCAGAATCCTTTTAAGAAAGAGTGGCTTAAGGCAATCAATGATGAACTGCAATCCATGTCAGACCTTAATGTGTGGAAAATTGTAGACCGTCCACATAATATCAAACCTATTGACACACGATGGATATTCACGGCCAAAGCCAATGAAAGAGGAGTAATGTGCCCAAAAGCTAGACTCGTTGCCAAAGGCTTTATGGACAGATCCGAGTATACCATGACAGAGACCTATGCACCTGTTGTGCAACTCTGGCTAATTAGGTGGATCTTATCCGTAACTAATCTATTGAATCTACAACTCGTTCAATACGATGTCAAAACAGCCTACTTAAACTCAAAAATCAAAAATGACATCTTTCTTAATATTCCCCAAGGTTGCAACGTCGAAAAATCAAAATTACTTAAACTTGAAAAATCCATCTACGGCCTGAAAACATCTAGTAAAAATTGGATTGAGTTACTGGATTCTCACCTTCAAACTTCCAATTTTACAAAGTCAAAAATCGACAGATGCGTATATACACGTAAAGATGAATCAGATGGTATTGCCTTCATGATAATTTACGTAGACGACATCCTCCTTGCAACTAATCGTCCCGAATGGGTTAATGAAATAACCACTAATTTTGAAACTCGTTTCACTATGAAAGTTGTAAACAACCCAACCCATTTCGTAGGTTTCGAAATAGAAAGAAATCGTGAATCACAAATAATTAAACTCACCCAAAAACAGCTAATCCAAAAGATTCTCCAGAAATTCAAAATGTGTGATTCAAATCCTTCCAAAACGCCTATGGAGACAGGCCTCAAATTAAGCAAATCTGAAGGCACAGACAACAAAGAATACAGGTCTATGATTGGTGCACTATTATATGTATCTAGAGGCACAAGGCCAGACATATCTTTCTCAGTCAATTACCTGTCAAGATTCCAAAATTGTTCCGATGATACAAAAAAGAATTATGTACGGCGCATCATCCGGTACTTGAAATCCACGATCGATCTTGCAATTGTCTATAGATCTAACTCAGAAGGCATATCAGCCTATGTCGATGCATCTTATGCTCCCGACATTGACGATCAACCTATAAACATGTCTGAACTTGAAAAAGGAAAATCAATAACTGGTTACCTTATTACTATGTATGGTGACCTGATAAATTGGGGCGTTCATCGCCAAAATATTCATGCTTCCTCATCAACAGCAGCTGAATTAATTGCTCTTCACGATTCTTTTGAGGACATAGAACTTGCTTGGCTACTCAATCGTGAATTCTTCTCAATTGACACTCCAGTAATTGTCTACGAAGACAATATCTCTGTTATTCATGTAATCTCTGGAGGAGGTCAAAAACGTCTTCGAGCTCTCATGATCAAATGTTATGGACTTGCTCAAGCCTATAATGACAAAATTTTCATATTCAAACAAATAGCTACTGAAGATCAACTAGCTGACTTACTCACAAAAGCCTTATCCAGTAAGCAGCATATCTCACTTACCCATAAAATCCTAGAATCCCCAAATTGTGATCCATAAAAAGTCAACTCCATTACCAAAATTTTGTCAGAAACATCACAAAAAATAATTTATTTATATTTATCTTATTTTGCATGTTATTTGTCTTGTTACCTAATATAAATTATTTTGCATGTTACCATATTTACTATATTTTATTCATATTTATTAATCAACATACTTACCATAAGCGTCCAAATCAGTTACCATTTTATATATACACGTCTTCAATTTTTAAAATTTATATTTTTGTATTTTGTTTTAACTTAATTAAATGTAATAAACACATATTTTGAAACACTTTTGTAATACCCGCAGTCGTGATCGGTTCAAAAGATTGTAGGGGGGTGTTGAGACCACCAATCCTTCTCCCCTCTCACTCCTACGAACACACGATCACATATCGAATACATTTATTTATATCTATTCGCGGCTACACTGATATACCACTTCCACCGCTCACTCGTTCGTTTCCGTTACCGTTCGTTCATTACTCTAAAAATGTACTTTGCTTAAATTATGTAACTTATAAAATAAACATTTGCTTCTTGGACGTAACTTCACTCAAATCTTTCTTTTCTGTTACAACTCCAGTCCTCAACCTCTATATTTGTTGACACCGTATTGACAGTTGATGGTAAAACATTGATATTGAAGATGAAAATGTTATCACATTAAATGTTATTGTCTGTGATAGTCACTGATACTGTTTTTTTTTTAAATTTTATTGGATATCAAGGCGATATGCGAATACATAACACTGGGTACGTACCTTGGGATAAAGTTAATATTCATAAAATTTGACATCGTTAGTCATTATTGTTTTAATTTATTTTCCAAACTTCAACATTCAAATACCGAATTATATAATTTATAAATTTGGGTGAGACGATTCTTTATTTTGATTCAGTTCAACTACTACAAACAAATAATTGTTTGGCAGAACCATTACTCCCCTCCTTCTCTAACTTCCAATTATATCTGAGATAAGTTGCAAAGAAAAATAATACACCTTCGGCTTGAAGCTTTCACCTTTTAGTTTAAATATTTTCTTCAATTTGTAACTAAATAAGATGAAATACAATTTTTTAAACTCAAAATTTAGGAATATACGAGTATCTAATGCGATAATAATAAGAAAAATTAATGTAAGTAATTGTGGTGTGGTAGAGAGAAAAAAAACCAGAAGCGGAAAAAAATATATGACTTTCAGTTTTAGGGATAGCTTTGTTCTTGAAAAAATAAAGCTCAAGGATCCGTCCTAAAAAGCTAACACCCGTATTCTAGAACGTTGCTTAAAACGTTAAGTAGTACTTAAGTACTGTTCGAACAGGTTTATCCCATACTTTCTCATGGGAGTCACTAATAAAATATATTACTTAAGCAGTGAATCTGTACTTAAGTATTGTTCTAGAATACGGGTGTAAGAATACCAAAAATATATAGCTTTTTTGGCTTTCAGCTAGCTTTACAACCCTAGTACCATGAGTGAGAAGTTATACTCGACAAATATTATTAATAATATTTTTATTTTTTTGAGGCGGTACAAATCACACTTTGTACCACCCATTTTTTGTTGGGGGTACAATGCATTCC